>CM021103.1:699622607-699738723 GCA_007115665.2 Sequoiadendron giganteum | reverse complement strand
CAATTTTGTTAACACAGAATGACTAGGTCACTACACCAAAATCCTAAGTTGTCAGTGAGGGTGACATTGAAGAGGTTTAAGGGATACCGATAAGGGTTGAGGGTCCCACGTGACCACTGCAACAATTTATTGAGTATCTTTTTGTGCTTCATCTAGTTTCAATTGTTCATAAGCGTGTAAAGCAATGTTGGTTGTTAAGGAAGAACAATTATTTCTCACAACCAATGAATGGTCATGTTTAAGCACTAAAACTATTGGTTAGTGTAGGGTAGGGTATTTTTCAAGCTAATAAGTGCTCTAAGCACATTTCCTTTAGGTACTATTTTATTTTCAATAAGTATAAAAGTTGCACAATTTTTTGGCTCTGTCTTAAATAGAGTTATGTTTGTTTCTTTTAGTTTTTTTGTTGTTGTATGGTTTCTAGAACTGCGTCATAGAATTTTTTTGAGTCAAAAAATGACAAAGATGGAATCCATGCGCAATGGATAAGCAAGACAAGTGATTTTATTTGTTTAGCAGGCAAACATCCCAAGGATGTCGCCACAAATGTTACTAATTTTTAGTTACCAGCTAAATTAGTAAAGTTTATCAAGAAGCTATTAAACTGGGGTGAGAAATGTTTTTTGACACTTAAGGAAACCAAACATTCAAAGATTTATCAAGTTATGAAGCTAAAAAAATTTTGCACTTCATATTTCAAGTATCTTGTTCCTATTATTCATGATTACAAGGCATATGCTTCAAACAATTTCGTTTAGTTATTTCATATTATGTAGTGATTCACAAATGAAAATAAACATGTCATTATGTGATATGAAATAGCTAATATATTAAAAAAGGCAATGTTTCTGTAATCCCACACAAGTCATGAGAGTAACTATATATGAGAGATATAAAATAGCAAATAAATACAAGAAAAGAAATGCATAAAATTAGATATGGGACTCGTCATTGCCTAGTGAATGACGAATCCCCTTGTTGAATATTGTGCTAGCATCATTGAATTTGTCCAGTTGCTGCTCTGGGAGATAAATCTGCAAAGGTGTAAGAGGTGATGTTAGAGCTCAGGGTTCCATACAAATCTCATGCATCTCTAATCAAGCAAATACTTTCTATCATATAACTAATCAAGGAAAGCAAGATGAACAACTGTATTCAAGATATTCAAGGCAAATCAATAGAAGGAACATTGAATTTCATTATTTTTATCTAACTTGTTTGTTCGTTGTGCAGGTACAAGTATGTTTCATTGTTGGTTCATCATGTTCAACATCAAAATTAATTCAAAATCAAAATGAGTCTCATTTGGCCCAAAATCAAAATTAATTCAAAATTTTGGCAAGATTTTATCCTCCTAGATCTAATGTCAGATTATAGTGATGCAATTTTAGGAATTCTTGCATAATTAAGTATAAATACAAGTTTTTTTCACTCATTTTATCCTAACAAGAAATCAAGTGACCTAACAAGTTGAATGAGCATCCTAATAGAAAAGTTGAGTTCACAAGAGAATTCAAGAGCATTCAAGGATAGATTATCAAGCATTTAGAGCAACATTCAAGCATCAAGAATCATGTCAAATATTTCATGCATCATGTTTATTTTTGAGATAACAATTGTGATGTAGGGTTCTATGATTCAGGCTAGAATTTTATTCAAGATCTATCCAATTCAAGAGAGTCAAAGATCTACATCCATTGGAGCCATTTCATAAATTTTGCAACACATTATTGCTAGGGTTTGGTGAGTTGAAACATCATATTTTGTTCATTCATCATTCTCCATTCCTATTTCAAGGTTTGATTACCAAAACGGGGTTTGACCAAGGCAACCCCATATCCACTAATAAAACAACATTTTTCCCTCTCTTTAGCGTGTGATTTGTAGGTTTAGATTAAATAAAAATTGAGGAGAAAGATTGGAGAAAGTTTTCAAAGTGCCTAAAGTTGTCAAAGTTTCCATCAAGCATTGAAGAACATTGAAGAGCACCTACAGGTTGATTTTCAAAGATTCCCATCTAAAAACCTGAAGAAGCAGATTGAGTAGACTGAGAGGAGCAGATTCATACCTTGAAGTTCTAGAAAACCCTAACTGGATTGATTCACCACTTTTGGTGAATGAGTCCCAATTTTGGTCAAAAATTAGATTTTTGTAGATTCAGATATCCGTTTGCTAGATTCTTGTTCTCGCATAAAAACCCAAATTTTGGACAAATTCGCCCAACTTGGTGAATTAGTCCTAGTCACCATTAAAGTTAGAATTTCTAGTGTTTCATAGACCCTTCTAGTCATCTCCAAATTCCTAGGTGCACACATTCCATTCTGTAGCTTTTTGTTTTGTTTCATTTGCATCTTTAGATCATTTAATAAGTCATTGCATCAAACTAGGTTTAAGCATTCTATCTTAAATTGCATATTTCTTTCCAATTATTAACTTGGTGGTGAAACCCTCATTAGTTTCTATTTAGCCCCAAGGACTTTTTAGAAAAAAGGCAAACCTATATTGATACTCAACAGTACTATGAATCATTAATAACATCAAGTTTCCATAGTCTAGGATAATCACATCAAGTTTCCATAATCTAGGATAATTAAGTGCTAACTATTTGTGCATTTAAAAAAACTACATAATTTCAATCCAAAAATAATTAACACTCGACTATTAATCATTTTATGAGAAAGCAAAAATTCTAAACTAAACCAATACATCTCATTTTCCTACTAAATGAGACAAATAAAAGCTAAACCAAATACATCTCATTTTCTTATTAGAATTTTCATTGCTTTCCAATTCCAATAACCTTCACAAAATTATATTAAAAAATTCAATCAAAACAAACTCAAAACTAAATAAAAATTGAAATGATCGAAATGTATCTTTTGTTTATTGCTAAAATCCCACGACTTATTCACTCGAACATAACGAATTGGACAAGTTTACATGTCTCTTCTTAGTGTTGAAAGTATTACACGCGACAATTCAATATTAATTCCAATTCGGTGCGTGGGGACCCTTTTCCTTGTTTCCTCGTAAAATCTCTCTCTGCCTTGTTCAATTTTCTTTACTCAATTATTTAATCATATGCATGATTTTCTTTACTCAATTATGTAATCATTTATGCTTTTGAATGTGAGTAGAATTCCACCTAAAGATGGAAATGGAATCTAGCAAGTAAAACAAATACATTTGGAACGTTTCCAAATAAATTGGCCACGTAATCGGCGGAGGAAGCTTCCTATGCTCACATCAACCTTCCATTATTGTGCCCCCCTCCCCCTCTCTCTTCAATTATTTCATTTTATATGCAAAACTAATGTTTAGCTTCACCGAAAAAACCTGACAAGTTTTTGTTTGCATTCAAAAAATTTGGAGTGTAACTAAGGAATATTTAGTGGGCCAAGTTTTGGGGTTTTCTTTGTTTAGTATCTATCTCAATTATTAGTATCATTACATTCAATTCACATTATGCTTGTTTTGATGAATTTGAATTTATGCTATTAATAGAAGGTCTTTTTATCACTATCTTGGAATTAAATGTATTGTTGATTGTGCGTCAATTTTAATTTAGATGTATGCTATCAAAATATAATTTTGTTGCAGGTCAGTCTTATATCATCTTGTTGCATGAAACACCAAACTTGGTTTAGATAATCTCAAATGATTTATAGATGAATGGCACTCTCCATATCCATCCTCTCCATGTCCTCAAATTTTTTCTAAGTTCCATAGTATCAACATTTAACCCTTTCATTTATCATTATTCATTTGGAATATGTCTTAACTTAAGTTTTTAAGAGTGGATTCCATCTTGTTCAAACAACTTAATGAGCCAACATTTATTATGTAAATAAATCTTTAAAATATATTAAAAAAGCTCACAAATACTTTCACCATAACTTGGAACTTCCTTTAGATGATTAGTTTTCTTAATAAAGTTTCAATTATTTTATAACTGTGATGCATGGCTTGTCAATCTTACCAAGATGCCACTTATTGCTTTTTAGACGCGGGCCTTTAGAAAATCCAAAAATATATCCAAAACCACCTAAATAATTTCTTTTCCTTGCTAGATACACTCAACAATGTCTAACTCTTTTCTAAGCTAACAAGACATCAATATATATCTTTGAAAGAATAAATAAATAAAATAATAGGTGGTATATATATAATTCTGCTCATCACATTCTTGATCACTAGGGAGATCAACATTAGAGGCGTGCCAACATTGACCATGTAGTTATGCCACCAAGCATCTTGCAATTTTTCACTCATTGATACATATGTTGACATTTGTTTCTAGTATCAAAATTTTATCTAGAATGCATTAATAAACATGGTAGAAACCAAACGCTCATCCTAGATAAGGGGATTTACGAAAAGGGATAGTGAAAGCCTAAATTCCTCTTTCCAAGTGTTTATTTTTTGAGGCTTATGGCCTCATTCTTTATGTTAGGTATTTTGGATTTGATTAAACCTTGGAATTTTTTATTCTTATATTTTAGATAATTTCTTATTTTCTCAACATATGTATGGTAGTATAAAGATGATAAATGAATGATTAAACGAATCTATGATAATAAGTTTTGTATTCTTTCACTCTTGATCACTATAAAAATCAATATTAGAGATCATGTCAATATTGATCATGTAGTCATTCCACCTAACATTTAGCAATTTTTTACTTTTTGATAAATTATGTGATGATATTTGGTTCTAGTATCAAAATTTCATCTAGAGTATTACTAAACATTCATAATCCAAATGCTCATCTTAGATAAGGTGATCTTCGAAGAAAGATGGTGGATCCCTAAATTCATTTTTCTAAGTGTTTAATTCTTTGAGACTTCCATAGTCATTCATTATATTAGGTATTTAAGACTTGATTTGAAACTTGTCATGATTCCTTTTTAGAGAATTTCTCAATTTCTCAACATGTGTAGCTAAGTATACTTTGTCTCAACATATATGATTTTTTAAAATATGATTCATCCATTTTTCTCTTATCATTAATTATAAGTATCACATCTATTTTATTGCTTCTACTAAATTCTTTACTAATGCCGACAAAAGATTTTCATAAATCATCACACAATTGATAATTTTTTGAAACCTTGAATAGAAAGCTCCAAAAATTATTTCTATCAATTTGGATCTCGAAATTGACTCTTGACTCTATTTTGGCTTCCTATTTTTTCCTGGGTGTTAGGATCAATGTGTTATTCGCTTACAATTATATGTCTTAAGTTGTTTTCTCTAAACACCTTCAAAGAAGGTTTACCTTTTGATGCAGAACTCTAATTTCCAACAACACTCTTTAAATTGGGGATCTTGATGAGGGGGACATGTTAAAGTAATCAAATATCAGTTTGGATATTGTTAGAACCCTCAAAAAAACTCTTAGAAGTGAGAAAATGAGCTCTAATTTTTCTAGTGTGATACCTAAGAAATAGATTGGGTAAGAGATGTAAACACTTTAGGATGCACCAGATATTTGGGATAAAAATAAAGATCTATAGATACTTAGAATTGAATAAGGATATCATCATAAAAGGTTAACAACAAGAGAAATCATTTAGAGTGGAGAATATTTTGATTAATTAGCTTATATCACAAGGTTACATGTTTAAATGCATAGTGGGGCATGGGTTTTTTTCTTGTCGGCCATGGTTTTAGTGAGCATTATTTATAGAAACCACTCGGTGGCTTTTTATTCCCTTTTCTCTATATATTGAGTGTATGAGATAGAGGTTTCAAAGTAGTATGTTGTTGAATCACTATTATGTAGTAGGAATATTGTTATAGTAAAAAATATTGAGTGGATTATATTATTGTAATCATCTTCTTAAGATTAATACAATATTAGTATCTATTTTGTGGTGGATTTTTTTTTTCTAAAATGATTTATCCACATAAAGATGTTATGTGTTCTTCTTACTTTTATTTATGGTTTTTTGTGTTTTATATGATGATATAATCACATGTACTAATCAATTAAATATATTCAAATGAGCTCTATTTATTTTTAATTTTATTGTACCTATATTTTGAAAGCGATTAAGCAACGAGAAATAAAACAGCAGATGCTTAACGTATTCAATTACGCATACACCAGATTTATCCTGGTTCACCATAAATCGTGGCTACGTCTAGACTGCAGAGTATCTTATTAATTCAATAAACTTGTGATTTACAAATGAGCAGGAGCAGCAAATAAAAAAGGGCTCCAGGAGAATATGTAAATGAAGAGTCATAGAAATTAAGAGTCATAATAAAGTATTATGACTGTTGGCCTTCATTCCTCAACAAACTCCCACCTGAAGGACAACCATGCTGCAACTGATCACCCAATACCCTGCAGAAGTGCTGACTTATCTTTTCCTCACAAGGCCAAGAGAAGTCCTTGCACAATCGAACTTCTCTTTGGTGACAACCTTGGTGAATATATCTGCTGGATTGACCTTAGTATCAATCTTGACAACTTCCAGCTTTCCTTCTTCAACTGCATGATGAACAAAGTGAGCATGTGCGTCAATGTGCTTAGAGCGACGTTGTGAAGAGTGATTATGAGCCATGAAGATAGCGCTGCGGCTGTCACAAAACAACTTATACTCATTTTGATGCACTTTCAAGTCACCAAGTAATTGTTGAAGCCAAATCATTTCCCTTGCACCTTCGGAAAGAGCCAAGTATTCAGCCTCAGCTGAAGAGAGAGCAATGGAATGTTGCAACCTTGAGGCCCAACTGATGGCAGCTCCAGCAAACATGAAGGTATATCCAGTGGTAGACCTTCATTTGTCCAAGTCTCCAGCATGATCAGAATCAGTGTAACCTTGCAGCTGAACCTTATTTCCTCCAAAGCATAATGCATAATCTGAAGTTCCTTTTAGATACCTTAGTATCCACTTAACTGCTTCCCAATGAGCCTTCCCGGGATTGCTCATGAATCTGCTCACAACTCCCACCGCATGAGCAATGTCGGGGCGAGTAGAGACCATTGCATACATAATGCTTCCAACTGCAGATTTATAAGGATTTTTCTCCATGAAGTCCCTATCTTCTTGTGTTTTTGGACACAATTTAGAACTTAAGCGAAAGTGACCAGCAAGAGGAAGAGGAGTAACTTTAGCATTAGCCATGCCAAACCTCTCAACAACTTTATCAATGTATTGTTTTTGAGATAATGTAATTTCCTTCTTCTTCCTGTCTCGTGTGATTGACATGCCAAGAATCTTCTTGGCTACCCCTAAGTCCTTCATGTCAAATTTTCTTGCCAATTTCTCCTTTAACTCATTACCTATTCTTTTGTTTGTGCCAGCTACTAACATGTCATCAACATAAAGAAGGAGAATGACGAATTCACCATTAGGAAGTCTCTTGAAGTAGACACATGGGTCTGACTCACATCTTTTGAAATTGTTTTCAGCCATGAAGTGATCAAATTTTATGTACCATTGTCTTGGAGCCTGTTTGAGGCCATATAAACTCCGATTTAGCTTGCAATGAAGGTGCTCTTGTCCCTTCTTGATGAATCCTTGAGGCTGCTCCATATATAACTCTTCTTCTACATCACCGTGTAGGAATGCGGTCTTCACATCAAGCTGTTCTAGTTCAAGATCCCATGCTGCTGCTAATCCCAAGACTGTTCGGATAGTTGTCATTTTGACAACCGGTGAGAAGATCTCATTGAAATCTATCCCCTTTTCTTGATCAAACCCCTTTACCACCAATCTGGCCTTGAAGCGTTTTCTGCCTTCACCTTCTTCTTTTAACCGGTATACCCACTTGTTTCTAAGTGGTCTTCGATCTGGCGGAAGGGTACTAAGTCCCAGGTTTGATTTTTGAGTAAAGAGTCCATCTCCTCATGCATTGCTTTTTGCCATTTATCATTGTTAACATCTTTGAGAGCAGCTTTAAAAGTGGAAGGTTCTGTAAATTTTGAGACAAGAATTGAAGGCTCTGCTTCTTCAGCGAACAATAACTCATAATCAGAGTATTTAGCTGGAATTTTCTTTTGTCTGGTTGATCTTCTTAATTGAGGTTCTAAACCTTCTGTTTGATCCTGAGCTAGATCGAATGGAGAGCCAGAAATTGTAGCTCTTGAGTGTTTGATTTTAATTTTTTGCCTCTCTGTTTCATTCTCTCCATCATTTCCCAAATTATATACCTCCACAAAACTTGGCATTTCTTGCGTATGCATTGGTATATCTCCAGTAATTCGACCAGTAGCTCTGTCGAGCTCTTCTTCAACAACTCTCCCGTGTTGGAGAGAGGGCAGAGTATGTTCTCTGCCGAGAATCTTGAGAGTCATGTCGCCTCTTTCATAGCTGGCGTGAATAGGCGTGAGACTCGCATGAGGATGCAGATTTCTGTGTGGAAGGAGATTCGCGTGAGACTGCAGATTTGCATGGAGACTGGCGTGAGTGACTTCCCTGTTGCCATGACTGTGCTCAGTTCCCTGCTGCCTTCCCTGTGGACTGTGCGCAATAGTGTTAGCAGTGCCTTGTTGCCTTCCCTATGGACTGTGTGTGACAGTGTTTGTCATGACTGGGCTGAAGACTATCTGCCTTTCACAATTACCAGGGGCGTCGCTATCGTGTGTTAGTAGAGGTTCTACAAACCAGCCGAGTGATGCTTGAACGCAGTCATTAGAGGCTGCAGGCTATGACTGTTCCCTGCCGTGTGTGGTTTCTTCACACCTGCCATGATTGCCAAGAATGATGTCCCTGCTGTCATGAACAGGGGGTGTAAGAAAACAAGCTTTGGTGGAGTCAAAGGCAGATGGGAAGGAAGTGTCGTTTCCTCCAGAATCATGAAAATTCTCATTCATCAAGCTGTCTGGTGAAGAATTTTGTGATTGCTGAGGCATTGAGGGTAGAACAGAGATGGGAGAATTTGATGTGGGATTAACATGTGAGAGAATGGGAGAATGAGGATTTCCATTTTTCATCATGTCAAATAGAGGAATGTATTCTCTCACAGGAGTTTCATCTTTAGAATGAGGAAATATGTTCTCATTAAAGACTACATCTCTGCTCCGTATAATTTTCTTATTGGTTAAACTCCAAAGTCTGAAGCCAAACTGTTCTTCTCCATATCCAACGAATATGCAAGGCTGTGATTTAGGATCCAGTTTGCTTCGCTTCTCCTTAGGGACATGTACAAAAGCCTGACAGCCAAAAACTTTGAGATGAGAGTATGAAACTCTTCTTCCTTTCCATTCCTCTTCCGGAATTTCGAAGTTCAGCCTTGATGAAGGACTTTGATTTATTAAATAGACCGTTGTATTGCATGCTTCAGCCCAAAATTCTTTTCCCAAACCTGCATTGGAAAGCATACACCGAGCTTTCTCAAGAATTGTTCTATTTAGCCTTTCCACTGCGCCATTTTCTTGAGGGGTGTAGGGGACAACTTTCACCCTACAAATACCATTATCTGCACAATAGTTATCAAACTCCAGCAAACAAAACTCCCCTCCGTTATCCGTTTTCAAACATTTAATCTTGTGGCCTCTTTGGTTTTCAACAAGAGTTTTGAAAACTTTAAATTTAGAAAAAACTTCTGATTTATTTGCCATCATGTATATCCAAACTTTCCTAGTACAATCATCAAGGAAAGTAACGAAATATTTAGCACCTCCTAAGGAGCTTACCTTGGTAGGACCAAAGACATCCGAGTGCACGAGCTCCAATGGTTTTGCCTTCATGTCATGCCCATCTTTCAAGAAGCTGACCCGCTTTTGCTTGCCGTAGAGACAATGTTCACAAAACTCCAACTTTGCTGATTGGAGACCCGGTAGTTGATCCCTCTTGAGCATTACCTCTAGGCTTTTCTTGCTCATGTGGCCTAATCTTTGATGCCAAAGTGCCGCATCGCTGCCTACAAGTGTCATAGCAACTCCCACCTCATTGGTTGGTTTCACAATGTAGAGGCTACTGGTCTTCTCTCATTTTGCAATAGCCAATGAACCTTTGACTATTTTCCATGTATCTGTGAGTTCTGTTTTAAACCCTTGGATATATAGTTGGCTGACAGAAATTAGATTCCTCTTTAATTGAGGAACATGTCTAACATCTTTGAGCAACAATTTGGTTCCGCCTTCTAGATGCAAGACAACATCACCTTTCCCAATGATTTTACATGCCTTGTTGTCACCCAAAAACACTTCTCCAAATTCGCCTTCTTGATAATTTTTAAAGTAATCTGTACATGAAGTTGCATGGAAGGAGGCTCCAGAATCTATCACCCAAGAATCTGATTTTGAGTTGCTTGTAGAAAGAACTAGAGCAGCTTCATCTACTTCATAGGCTGTATTAGCTTCACTATTCTTCACTTTGTCTTGTGTTTTCTTGTAAGACCTGCAATTTTGTTTTGAGTGGCCAGGTTTGCCACAAAACCAACACTCTCCATTTCTACCTCTTGACTTTGATCGATTGGGTGATCTTGATTTTCTTTGATTGTAATTGTAATTATTATTATTACTTTTATGATGACTTCGTCCCCTTCTTTCAGTGCTGACCATGGTAAGAGCATCACCGGATGGGGTGTCTTTGTTACTTCTTCTCATATCTTCACTAAGTAAAGTAGCAACCACTTCATCGTAGACCAGCTTCTTCTTTGAGGAATTAGAAGTGCTAACAGCTGTAACTACGGGATCCCAACTGTCGGGTAAAGAACATAACAAGATGATGGCTTTGGCTTCGTCATCTTGAGTCATACCAACTGAGGTTGCTTGACATAGTAAAGTATTCAAATCATTTACATGATTTGACATCGCAGTCCCTTCTCTCATTTTTAGCTTGTAGAGCTTCTTCATAATGAAGATTTTGTTTGCAGCGGATGCTGTCTCATATATGCTCTGAAGTTTATCCCAGACTTCTTTTGTTGTTTTTTCGTTGAAGACATTGAACAAGACGTTTTGTGATAGCGAAAGAAAGATTGATGCCATTGCTTTAGCATCAATTTTCTTCCAATCTTCATCCGACATTATTGCTGGTTTGTTGGATTTTCCATCGATTGCGATTGCAAAATCTTGCTTGATTAGCAAGGAACGCATCTGCACTTTCCACAGACTGAAGTTCTTGCTTGTGAATTTCTCTACTTTCGAATCGTCCATCTTTCCGGAAATTCAACTTAGATTTCCAATCTGCACAACTTGTGCGCTGATACCAATTGAAAGCGATTAAGCAACGGGAAATAAAACAACAGATGCTTAAAGTATTCAATTACGCATACACCGGATTTATCGTGGTTCACCACAAATCGTGGCTACGTCCAGACTGTAGAGTATCTTATTAATTCAATAAACTTGTGATTTACAAATGAGCAGGAGCAGCAAATAAAAAAGGGCTCCAGGAGAATATGTAAATGAAGAGTCATAGAAATGAAGAGTCATAATAAAGTATTATGACTATTGGCCTTCATTCCTCAACATATTTATCTCATTCTCAACATTTGATATTAAAGCTATGACTTGATTAGAGAGGGATAGCATTCTTAGAATGTTTTGGGTTTCTATAGATCCATGTGTGATTAAAGTCATGGCTAGCACATACCATTCAAATATTAATAAATTAAATGGCTTTAGGTATGAGTTGTGGGAATTTAAAATAGAATATCTATTGGAAGAAATGGATCAACAAAGAGTTGTCATAAATGAAGGAATGAATATGTTTGGTGAATATTAGAAAAAAAGAAGATAAAAAGGTGTAAGTGACCATATTAGTGTGTCTTGCATATTTTTTTATAAATATCTTAGAAGAGGCATAATAGGTGATATTTAAAAAATAATTCTACCTTAAGAGAAGATTGTATTCTTTGAAATGAAGGAAAGATACTTTATTATTGAGCATCTTAATGTTTTTAACTTGATTTTGAGTATTCAAATTCTTTCTAGATGTTAAGATAGATTAGGAGGATAAAAATATTTTATTTCTTTGTTTTTATGTATGCTTATCCATATTATTTTTGATAGTTTTATCACATGTAATAGTCATTCAATTAGATTTGACTACCATGTGTTTATACTTTCACTTTATTTTAGTTTATTCTCAATATTTTGTATTAGATGTATGACTTGATTACGAACAAGGATACCTCTATTGGGATTGTATTGTGGTTTTTTTGGTTGTAGTAGGAGCCTTGTATTTAGTGGTTTTATAAATTCTTGTGTAATTGAAACCATGATTATCACATACCCATTTATATATTAAAAAAATTAATGGCTCTAGGTGTGAATTATGAACAATTAAAATAAAAGATCTCTTGGAATGAAGGAATATACAAAGTTGTTGCTAAAGAAGGAAAGCCTTTGGACATATTTAATGAGGATTATAAAAGTTGGAGAAATAGAAGTTTTTAAATCTTGAATGTCTTAAAGAGGGTACCGAATTTAGATTGTGGAAAATAATTGGTGATATTTACCAAATAAAGAGTATAACTAATAGATCAAGTACCTTACGGGAATATTATATTCTTTGAAAATGAAAGAAGTTGACTTTATTGCTAATAATTTTAATTCTTTTAATTTTATTTTGAGTAAGCTAGGATCTAGAGATGTTAAGATAGACAAGGAGGATGCATGTATATTACTAGTTTGTTCTTTCCATAAATATAGGAAATTTTAATTATTGCTATCATTGTTGTAATTATAGAAACCAAAATGGATACCCTTGTTGATACTTTTATCAATGAAGAAATGAGCAAAAAGTTTGTGGATGAGGATTTAAAGGATGTGGTACATGTTCATGGAAGGTATAAGGATAAATGAAATTCAAAAGGGGAATGAAATAAATATAAGAATAGTCCAAAATTTCTAAGAAGGATAAAGTGAAGTGTTGGAACTATCGAAACTGGGGTCATGTGAAGAAGGAATGTAGGAGTAGGAAGAATGATTTTAATGGTCCTCCATGAAAACATGCAATGATGATGTTACTAATATAAATTTTTATTATGAAACATTGCTAGTGATGACTCATTGATTGATTTATGGTGTTGTTAGACTTATTTTTTCTCTTTCTATGTTGATGAATATCCTTTGCTAGTAGTCCTTGGATAAAATGATTTATAAATTAATTGGATAAGGTAGAATTGGATGAGAAATAGAATTATTAACTAGCAATCACACCTTAGTGTGCAATGGGTATGCCACATAGGCGTGGAAGGTCAACTAGGGAGAATTTTGGTTTTATTTTTGATTTTATTTATGAAGTATATGAGATCAATTAGTAAGCTATTTATCAAATGATTTTGCTTGTGCAATAAAGGTATCAATAAAAAATGATAAATTAAAGTCAAAAATGCATTGACTTAAAAGGATTCAAACATGAATGAACCAAAACCTTTTGAATTAGGAAGATAATCAAGGTCCATTATCAAAAGGGACATGATGTTATGTTTGTAAGAGAGAGAGAGAGAGAGAGAGAGAGAGAGAGAGAGAGAGAGAGAGAGAGAGAGAGAGATAAATATATAGAGTGGAAGAGACAGAGCAATATGGTTGTATAAAGATGAGGAGACATGTTCAAAGATAAGGGGAGATGAAATTTGAGGTAGAGATGAAGTTAGAACAAGAGAAGAAGAGGGTGATAAACAGATTGAGAGATAGAGGTAGAGGGAGAGATAAGGACAAAGAGCGAGATAGAGACATGGTATAGAGAAGGAGAGGAAGATAGAGAATGAATACATATAAATAGAAACAATAAATGCATAACATCTATGAAAACAAAACCTAACTTCACAAAAAAATATTTAAAGTTCAATATAGAAATGTAGTTAATCGTTATCTTCAAAGACAACCATATATTGAATATTATATTATATTATATTTGATGTAATTTGTATTATATATTAAATATATATTGTACTATATTTGTATGTTAATTTAATTTGTACTATATAAAAATATATTAATTATTAATTATAATTTTTTTTTTGTAGTACATAAATTTAATTATAAAAAATATTATATACAATAAAATAATATAACTTATATATAATAATAAGTATGACTTAATCATTTGATGAATACAAATTTTTATAATTATAGAAATATAACATTTAAATAGTTTATACGATATTTATAAGGATTGATAGATTTAACTTTAAATAAAATAAAGATAATTATTATCACTTATATATTATAAATTGTAATATTAAATATTATCTACTATAATATTTTACTTATTAAATTAATAAATTAATAAGTATTTATAATTATAAATATATATAGTTATTAAAAACTAGTCTTAATAAAATAATTGAGTACAAATATTATAAACAATTGGACCAAAGATATTTTCATAGTTGCATCAATGAAGCTCATATAGAAGTGCATTGAAGAGGAATATGCCTAATATTAGCCTTTTTTTGAAAGCATCAAGTTATAAGTCAATTGTGGCATGTACTTCTTGAGATGTGAATAATTATACTGTGGTAATTAGATTTTTTTGACAATTGTGATTCTCTCTCTTCATGAGTTTCATTGCTTGACTATTGACACTAAAGTTTGATCGTTATTTGATAATGATATTTATGAGACAAATTGAAATGTTTTGCTCAAATAATTGATTTAAACATACATAAAAACTACTATGCATGGTTTTTTTTTTTTCCCCTATCTTAGCTATAGTTATAATCATGGATGCATTTGTAAGATGACTATGCATAGTTTTGATTTTTTTCCCTATCTTAATGTTGTTGAGAAAATGTGTCTCAACTTATAGCTTGAAGCCCCTGTTTTCATGCCTTGGCAAAAAAGTTTCATTTTTTCCCTTTACCGCTTTATCGCGGCAGTCTGTTCTTGCTTTGGTGGTACTGCGATGAAGGCCTTGGCAGTTATCTCGTTACCGCTCGCTGTCTCTTCCTTGGTCGCGGTTGGCATCTTTCGACCTATCATGTTTGGTCATCGCCATACCGTGGGCGGTTATGCAACCGACCGTGGTGGTTGTGGTTAGACCGCCAGCGGTCTGGTTGTCGGTCACCGCTCTACTGTGGGGTGGCCTGTCAGCCCTCGCGGTAGTGCGGTTTGATCATCAGCGGTCCCACAGACCGGTCACCGCCTTACTGCGGTTAGGCCCAGACTGACAGTGGTAGCCCAGTGCAGACAAGGGGCGAGCTCGGTGATGGTTACCGCCATACCATGGACAGGTTGGTTGAGATCAGCGATATCACGGGCTTTCTTTGGTGAGCTTGATGGAGTCGAAGGGTGAGTTCGAACGAGCTCACCGCATTACCGCGGGATGACTCGGTTGGAGCTGCGGTAGCGTGGGCAAGTTAAGGACGAGCTCAGATGGCCAAACCACCACACTACGGGTGGGTCGTCTCAGCTCGACGGTAGAGCGGTAGAGACTTGGATGATTCGGATGGGCTCAGACCAGGTTTAGACTGAGTTGGACTTGGAGTCAAAGAGCGGCAAGGAATGAAAGAAGGACACGTGGCAGTTTGTCTGCAACTTGGGTGGCCAAAGGCTTTTGTTCCAACAACAATAATTGTAGGTTGACTTAGGTTGGCGAACAAGACCCAATTTGGGTGGTGGCATTAATGCCTGGGCCGCTCGATGCAGGGAGATCAACATGGGCAGATCAATTGCGTGATTGGATGAGAGATTCATGAACCTGATGATCAACTGTTAGTTGATGACAATTGAATGCAACATATGACTTAGTAAGTCGAGCACAATATTGCATAGGTTAAGTTTTTTCGAACTAAATGTGAGAGAAGACATTGTAATAGGACCCAATTTGGGTGTTGGCATTAATGCTTGGGTCACTCGATGCAGGGAGATCAACATGGGCAGATCAATTGCGTGATTGGATGAGAGATTCATGAACCTGATGATCAACAGTTAGTTGATGACAATTGAATGCAACATATGACTTAGTAAGTCGAGGACAATATTGCATAGGTTAAGTTTTTTCGAACTGAATATGAGAGAAAACATTGTAATAGGACCCAATTTGGGTGGTGGCATTAATGCCTGGGTGGCTTGATGCAGGGAGATCAACATGGGCAGATCGATTGCGTGATTGGATGAGAGATTCATGAACTTGATGATCAACGATTAGTTGATGACAATTGAATGCAACATATGACTTAGTAAGTCGAGGACAATATTGCATAGGTTAAGTTTTTTCGAACTAAATGTGAGAGAAAACATTGTAACAGTGAGATAGAACTATAAGGGTTGTTGTGAGATAATAAGAGAAGACTGGACATTGTATGTAACTATTTTTTTATTGGAATACAATTGTCTTGACTTTGTGTGGTGGGTTTTTTACCTAAAAAGGTTTTCCCACATATATCTTATGTCAATCTGTAAATGCTTATTTATGTTATCTATTTTATTGGTTGTATTCATCTCAAGTAGTTTTAGAAGCTATTAGAAATTGTTTATGCTCTTCTCCTCTATTGTATTAGTGTTAAGGGAATGTATTATGCATTGTTGGGTCATTAGATCCATCCTGTTTTCCTTTCAAGTGGTATCAAAGCCAAGCCTATTGTGTTATCCTTGAGAGAAAGCTCAATTTTTTGTGCTAATATTGTTTCAGTGGGAGTCTTGCATTGCTAAAACTTGTTTCTATTTGAGATGGCGATTACATCAGGTAGAGTAGATATTGAGAAGTTTAATGGCAACAACTTTGAGTTATGAAAACTCAAAATGGAAGAGTTGCTGGTGGATAGAGACCTTTGGTTAGTAGTGTCTGGAACTAAGCCACAAAATACGATGCAAGAGGCTTGAGATCTTGCTGTAGAAAATCAAGAGGCTTGATAAGACTGAGTCTATTCAATTCTGTGCTCCTAAACATCCATGAGGAGCAGTTTGTAACTTCATTTTGGAAGAAGCTTGGTGATATTTATCAAGGAAAGTCTCTGGTAAATAATTTATTCCCGAGGAAGAAGTTGTACTCCTTGAAGATGGAAGAAGGTGCATTTGTTGCAGACCATCTGAACTCGTTTAACATGAGTGTTACTCAGCTGGCGTCTGTAGGTGTAAAGACTAAGGAGGAGGATTGTTGCATGCTCCTGTTGTGTTCACTACCTGATAATTGGGATCATTTGGTGATGGTTATTGGAAGCACAACCACTGCATTCAAGATGGATGGCGTGGTTGCTTCGCTTCTTTCTTAAGAAATGCGAAGGAAGTCTTCTGAGATGGCAAAAGAGGATCTTTTTGTTCAAGGTAGACCAAAGGAGAAAGGAAAGGAAAAGGAAAAGAAGTCAAAATTCAAATCTGCAAGGAGATCAAAATCTCTTGGTAAAAAGTTCAAGGTGAGATGCTGGAACTATGGGCAACCTGGGCATATCTGGAAGGATTGTAAGGAGAAGAAGAAGAATTATTCTGACAATGAATCTTCTCAAAGTGATGTAGACACCTTCATTGCAATAGCCTTGACAACTTAGGCATCAGATGATGTCTAGTTGGTTGACTCAGGTGCGCCTTTTCACATGATGTCCAATAGAGAATGGTTCTCTAAATATGAGAAGTATAACAATGGAAAGGTGTACTTGGAAAGTGATTCAATGTTGGAGATCTCCTTGGCAGAGGAAGAGTCAAAATTCAGTTTCTTGATGGAAGAGTCAAAGGTATTGGTGGCATACTTCACATACCAGGTCTGGCTCAAAATCTTCTTTTTGTCTATAAGTTAAATGATGTTGGTGTAGAAGTTTCTTTCTCAAGTAGAGGATGTAAAATGGATAGAGGTGCAATGGTATTGGCTAAGGGTGTTCGTAATGGCACTCTGTATAAGCTAGATGCACGTCATGTTCAATGTAAGAGTGCCTCTGCAAAGTCAAGGAAAGTTGCTCCTATTGAGAAAGATGAAGACACTTCTCTGGTTGCAAATTCTTTGGAGGTAAAACTCCCAATCATAGACTAGGTCACATAGGTGAGAAAGGTTTAAAAACCTTGAAGAATAAAAATCTTGTAGAGGGGCATGATGATTGTAACCTTGAGTTTGATTTTTGTGAACATTGTATCTATGGAAAACAACACCATGTTTCATTTTATTCGAGTCCTCATAAATCTTTTGGTATATTGGATTATTTTCATTCAGATGTGTTTGGTCCAGTTAATGTTCCTTCATTATCAAAGTCTAGATATTATGTTTCTTTTATTGATGACTATCCGAAAAGGGCATTTGTATACTTTCTTAAAAGTAAATCATAAGTGTTCAGTTGATTTAAAGAATTTAAATCTTTGGTAGAGTATCAGACTGGAAGGAAAATTAAATGTTTGAGGACAAACAATGGTGGTGAATTTTATTTTGCGAATTTTGAAATATATTGCACTGATCATGGAATTGAAAGGCATAAGACAATGCCTTACACTCCACAACAGAATGGAGTTGCTGAAAGGTTGAACAGGATGCTGATGGAAAAGGCATGGAGTATGATGAGTGGTGCTGGTCTGGAGTAGAAGTTTTGGGCTGAGGTTGTGGCTACAACATGTTAACTAATAAACAGTTCTCCTTGCTCTTCTCTTGTTGATAAGATGCCTTTGTAAGCATGGTTTGGTAAGAAACCCTCTTTGAGGCACATTCGTGTCTTTGGCTGTGAGGCACATAATGTTTATGTTCCAAATGAAAATAGATCTAAATTGGATAACAAGGCTGTCAAATGTATTCTCACCGGCTATGGAGTTGGTGTGAAAAGATACAAGCTTTGGAACCCTGTTACTGAGAAGGTACTGTAAAATAGAAGCATGATATTTTGTGAGCTGAAACCTTCAGTAAGTGATCAACAACTTGAGACAGATCAAAGTGACAAGTAGAAGGATATAGTTGAGATTCCCCAAACTCTAGAAAGGGAAGAGTTGCATGGTGTACCCGAGACTGAGGAGAGCTCAAGTAGCTCTAGAAGTTCTGATGATGAAGAACCACAACCTCAACCTGTAAGAAGGTCTACACGAGAAAAATGACAACCTGAAAGGTATGGTTTCTCTTTGTTAAATTCAAACTATGACTATGCCTTAATTACTAGCACTGATGAGCCTAGGATTGTAAAAGAAGCTATCAGCATGACTAATTCAAATTCTTGGTTGGAAGCCATGAATGAAGAAATGGATTCATTGAAGAAGAATGAAACCTGGGATTTGGTGCCATTGCCAAAAGGGCGAAAGCCTGTTGGATGAAAGTGGATATTCAAAAAGAAGACATGCATTGATGGCAGTGTTGAGAAGTATAAGGCATGACTGATTACAAAGGGATTTTCCCAAATTGAGGGAATTGATTATGGAGAGATTTTTTCCCCTATAGCAAAGCTGACATCTATCAAATTTTTGTTATCATTGGAAGTTGTGTATGATTTTGAAATTGAACAGATGGATGTGAAGACAATGTTTCTCCATGGTGAGCTGAAAGAAGAAATTTATATGTCCCAGCCTAAGCACTTCGTACTGAAAGGTAAACAGAATCTGGTCTGTAAGTTAAATAAATCTTTGTATGGTCCTAGAATGTGGTACCAAAAATTTGACACATTTGTGTTGTCTATGGGATTTGTAAGATCAAAATTTGATCATTGTGTTTATCATAAGTCTGAAAATGATCGTGTGCTTAATATTACACTGTACGTGGATGATATGTTATTCATAGGAAATATCAAGACTATGATTTCTGATCTTAAATCTCAGTTGTATGCAAAGTTTGAAATGAAAGATCTTGGTGCAACAAGGTACATTCTTGGAATGGAGATAACTAGGGACAGAAATAGCAAATTTTTTTGGGTCAGTCAGAGTAAGTATGTGAAAACAGTTCTAAAGAGGTTTAGCATGCATGATTGCAAGTAGTTAGTTTTTCTAGTTATGCAGGGAACTAAGCTATTTGTTGAAGACTGTCTAAAGTCTGCTACTGAGATGGAGGACATGACTAGTGTGCTCTATACAAATGTTTTTGGAAGTTTGATGTATGCTATGGTCTGTACTAGACCATACATTGATCAAGCAGTGGGAGTTCTAAGCCAATTTATGGAAAATTCAGGAAGATCACATTAAGATGTTGTGAAGAGAGTATTCAGGTATTTGAAGGGGACTTTAGATTATGCTCTATGTTACCATGGCATTTTGGTTGCATTACAGAGGACTCTCAACATTCAGGGATATGTTGATTCTGATTGGGTAGGGGACATTGATAGTAGGCAATCCACCAGTGGATATTCGTTCATGCTTAATGGTGGAGCAATCAATTGGATGATAAAATGATAGGCTGTGGTTGCTTTATCCATGATAGAGGCATAATCATGGCTGCAACTCATGCCTACAAGGAAGCTGTTTGGCTGAGGCATTTGTGTTCAGACATTGGTTTTAATGTAGGTCAGATCACTATTTTCTGTGATAGTCAGAGTGCCATTTGTTTGGCAAAGAACCCGACCTTCCATGTGAGGACGAAGCAGATTGATGTGCAGTTTCACTTCATGAGAGACATGGTGGAATATGGAAGAGTCTATCTTGAAAAGGTTGACACCTTGAAGAATATTGTAGATGCTTTGACAAAGCCTGTGAGCACACACAAGTTCAAATGGTTTGCATAATTGATGGGCCTTGGGGCTTATGACAGACAATAATTTTTTCAAAGTCATGGGGGAGCTGGAAGTGTTCACCAAGTGGGATCTTGTTGAGAAAATGTGTCTCAACTTCTAGCTTGAAGCCCTTGTTTTCATGCCTTGGCAAAAATGTTTCATTTTTTCCCTTTACCGCTTTACCGCGTTAGTCTATTCTTGCTTTGGCAGTACCGAGGTGAAGGCCTTGGCAGTTATCTCGTTATCGCTTTTTGTCTCTTCCTTGGCCACAGTGGTCGTGGTTGGCATCTTTGGGCCTATCATGTTTGGTCACTACCATACCGCGAGCGGTTATGCAACCGACTGTGTTGGTTGTGGTTAGACCGCCAACGGTTTGGCTGTCAGTCACCGCTCTACTGTGGGGTGGCCTGTTGGCCCCTGCAGTAGTGCGGTTTGACCGTCAACGGTCCCACAGACCGGTCACTGCCTTACCATAGTTAGGCCTAGACCGAGTAGCGGTAGCGAAATGCAGACAAGGAGCGAGCTCGGTGAAGGTTACCGCCATACCACGAACGGGCCGGTTGAGCTTGATGGTAGCACATGGTTTCTTCGGCGAGCTCAATGGAGTCGAAGGGTGAGTTCAAACGAGCTCACCGCATTACCGTGAGACGACTCGGTTGGAGCTGCGGTAGCATGGGCAAGTTAAGGACGAGATCGAATGGCCAAACAACCACACTGCAAATGGGCCGGTTAGACTCGGTGGTAGTGTGAGGAAGCTTGAGGGAGCTTGACAGAGCTCACCGCTTTACCTCAGGTGGGCCATCTCAGCTTGGCAGTAGAGCGGTAGAGACTTGGATGAGTCGGATGGGCTCAGACCAGGTTTTGACCGAGTTGGACTCAGAGTCAAAGAGTGACAGTGAATGAAAGGACACATGGAATTTTGACTACAACTTGGTTGGACAAAGACTTTTGTGGCAACAGTAGTAATTGCAGGATGACTTAGGCTGACGAACATGACCCAATTTGGGTGGTGGCATTAATGCCTAGGTGGCTTGATGTAGGGAGATCAACATGCACAGATCGATTGTGTGACTGGATGAGAGATTCATGAACCTGGTGATCGGCGGTTAGTTGATGACAATTGAATGCAACGTATGACTTAGTAAGTGGAGGAAAATATTGCATAGGTTAAGTTTTTTCAAACTGAATGAGAGACAAAACATTGTAACAGTGAGATAGAACTGTAAGGGCTGTTATGAGCTGATCAAAGAAGACTGAACATTGGATGTAACTATTTTGTTACTGGAATACAATTGTCTTGACTTTGTGTGGTGGGTTTTTTACCTGAAAAGGTTTTCCCACATATATCTTGTGTCAATCTGTAAATGCTTATTTCTGTTATCTATTTTACTAGTTGTATTCATCTCAAGTAGTTTTAGAAGCTACTAGAACCTTTTTATGCTCTTCTCCTCTATTGTATTAGTGTTAAGGGAATGTATTCCGCACTGTTGGGTCATTAGATCCACCCCGTTTTCCTTTCAAATGTTACAACCCAATTGTGTAATTACTATTTGCTATTACTATGTAGGGTAAATATGAATTTAATGTGAATTCTAGAGATGAAACAATTATTCTTGGAATTTTTTATCAATGCATTATGAATGATTTTATCTCATTTGATGTAATGGAAAATACCACAAATATGTGAAATGAATGATTATTGAATTGATATTCTAACTTTGGAGATGTATTATGTATATTTCATTTTTGTGAGCACATGACTATCATGGGAATGTGTTAGTGGTTGCAAGTATATGTTCAATTCCTCCAGGCGGAGGGGAAGTATCACTCAGGAGAAGATCTTGGTCGAGTAACCAATAATGTAAACTATTTGAGCATACACACACAACAATAGAATAATTGAGTTGATTAATTATGTGGGAAGTTGGTAAGTCATCCTTAGTTGATGTGTCTGCATTAGTAGAGTCTTGTTTACTATTGAGTGCATTATTGGGTGATGTTTATCTGTTTGAGCTTAAAAGTTCTTTTTTGTATTACTATGTTTGTATTGATGAGTAGGACATATGTGAAGTATGTGCATATATATACACATGCATGTAAAATAGATCTAACATGTATATGTATATGTATAGATGTACCACGTGTAGGTGCTTATCAATATAATAGTATTTCTGAATGGCTATAATGTGAATCAAATGTGTATATATATATATACATATATCCATATGTATATATGGATCGATACACACGTATGATGGAAAATGAACATGCCCATACGAATGTATCGATATATGTATACATAGATATACATGTACATAGAGACATATACTTATATACACATATATATGTATACAATTGAGATGCATTGTTATTACTATGTGAATATTATTTTGCTTGTTTATCGAATGTATACATACATAGTTGATATACCTATGTGGTAATAGATGATATATATATAAATACATATTAATATATAACTATATACATATACATATACATATATATGTTATATGTTGATATGCATATATATAGATATGTGGTTATTTGTATATATTAATATATATTTAATATATTACCACTTGCATGAAAATCAGCTATCATTAACAATGATAGAGGTTGATTTTTTAACTTAAATCAAAGGCTAATTGTATTACTTATGACTATACTTTGAAAGACTAAGTATTACTCATGCTTCCACACATAAAGGAACACGAATACTGCAAAGTAATGCACAACAGTAAGTCAATATGTGGAGGAGACTTAGTCGATGCCTTAGTTGGGAATAACTTTGACTTAGTAAACTCCTTAACACCTTGTCACTAGTAAATATCAAATAGAAAATAAAGAGCATGCACAACAAGTCGATAACTTGGTCAATATAATAAATGAAGAGATATGACTCATATGGGACTAAGTCGATTTGTTCTGTGTATCACATATTTGATATTGACTAATTCAAATATACAATTAACCCACCAAATCTTGAAAGAGCTATTTATCTTGGTGCCACCTTATGATTCCTATCCACTGAAGATGTTCATTGTGTGAGCAATTCAAATTACACCTTATCATCATGTGTTGTTTTGAAATATTATTTCACTGCTATCACCAAGGAGGTCGATTTGTTGTATTATTTGGCTAAGTATCTTCTTCTTAGTGCACCACCTTTTAGCTGTGAGGAGTGAGTAGTGTTGCATGGTCATTGTTGTCAACACTCATGCCTATTATGTAGGATGGAAATCATCTTTTATGTTGTATAAATAGTAGATAAATCTCACTAGTTTGGAATGCATCCCATATGCTTATTGCACATTATTTTATACATTTTTCTTTGTAATTCACAACTACAATATTATGTTTATTTGAGAGAGAGCTGAGAGTATTTGTGAGGGTATTATTATTTGAGTGAAGTATATCATCAACTTGAGAGAAAGAAGTTATTGTGGAATAGCTGAAGGAATTGAGTTTGAGCTAGTTGCTGCTATGGGAAACTGATTCCCAGTCAATTGTTTGGATAAGCAAAAATAGGCATGAGGATATTTCTTTTTTATTTATTTAGTTTTAAAAGATTATTCTCCATGATTTATGTGAATTGCCTATTATGAGTACTTGTATATAGGGAAATTAGTATTTCTTGTAAAGGAATTGGAAGCTTTTGTTACTATTTTATAATGTGCTTGTATGTACTCCATAATAGAAGGTTTGTGTTTATCATTAGTATTACTTACTAGATATGATTAAACATGAGTGGCTTAAGTGTTACTCTTAGCTAGATTATTGATTTAACTAGGATAGCTAGTGTTTACTCCTAGGATTTTTTATCCATTATGGAAGGAGCTTATGCATATTTTTTGTTAAAGTAGATTTATTCCAAGTTTATAGAAATGGTGATAGGTTATCTCTGGGGTGATAGATTATCCATTGAAGGAAATACCTATGCATAGTTTATGATGGTCTTAAGTCAAATCGACCCTGAGTAGTGTATGTGATAAAATGACCTTCATTTAGAATACTGAATGAGAACACTTTGGCCAAAGTAGTGTGACTGCCTCTAGCTCCATTGTCAGTTCACTGTGATCTAGTATTACATGCTAGTTCTAGATTGTGGTTTTACAAGTTCTAGTTATGTAGGACACAACACTATGCTTAGTTGGTTGTCTTTATCTGGTTACTCTACCAATCTCTTCATTGAACGGAAGGGCCATCTATCGATTGATAAATGTGTGGGGGACCAAATATGAGACTGTGGTTTATAGAAAAGTGCTTGAGTGATGCTTCTCCTCCACAACAGGTGATAGAAGACCAAAATTTTAAAGGAAGGATCCTGGACCATCTATAAGCTATTTTTCTAAAGCTCGTTTGAGCTATGTATGTAGATTAATGCATTCTTGTGTTATTACAACTTGTGAAATTATTATAATGAAATGAAATCCTTATAGTATGTTTTTATGGAATATTTTGATGTAGAGGTAAATCTCACAAAAAACAACCTAGACCCTTTCCATACATAGTTTCAAGACAATTGATGTAAATATGCATCCTTGTTCTTTCTTGTTAATGTATTCCTAAGCATAAAACATGGAACAACACCTTAACGATGCTCTCTCCTTGAGAAAAACACTTATTCAGACTTGAATCAACATATTATATGGGTTCCCAAACATATTTGACCCAACCCAAGTGCAAGAACACAATAGGGTTTGAAAAGAAACTTTCCACACTTGACAATTTACAAGAACTGCCCTTTTGAGGGTTAAAGACAAATTCAATATGAGTTCAAGTACAAAACCATTATAGACTAGTCTATAAGACCATTCCAACATCTTAAAGCATCAAACACTTCAATGTGCATGAAAAAATTTAGTTTATTTGGTCAAACCTTATTTTGTTGCCCTCTCAAATTGACAAACATGATCCCTTTGGCACTGTTATTGAATAACTTGTTCATACAATCAAAACAAGGAAAATCCTTTAAAGATTTTGTAGAAAATGATAAATATTCCTCCACACAAATTTTCATGGATTTCTAATGGTGAGAAGTCAATTTATGAATTTATTCCTACCGTAGGAAACCCTAGACATGGTTTAGGACTGTTATCACCAAAAATGCCATAACTTTTACAAATCTTAATGAAAATTGCTGAAATAAAAAAAATGAAACTAGAAACATGCCTTCAAATTTGAGATTTGGTTTCAGGCTTGTACTCTACCATAAATGTCTGTACTAGCACGTTTTAAGACTGAAATGTTTGGAAAACATTGTTAGAATAGGGTAGCCTTCACCAAAATGACCATATATCACACAAAACTCAATGAAATTTAATGAGACAAAAATAATTGTAAACTAGAAAAAAGTATCTTTCCATCTATCTATTATATTCCTTGATATGAGGCCATACTAGGCCATACAATGCACAACTTCAGATTGAAAACAATGTAAGACCCAAAAAATGCACACAAAATTGAGGTTTCATTCATGAAACTCCCAAATTTCACCTCTTCCCCCAACTACTCAACTTTGGAAGGTGTATGTATGCATTTAAAACCAATACCAACTCCTTGAAATGATTTTTTTTTTTTTTTTAACTGTTTCTTGATTTTTGACACTTTTCCAAAGTTGCATGACAACTTTTTAACAACATGACAACATTTCATTTTAAAACAAAAACCCAATTAATCACTCCAAAAATGAATCCATATGATTGCAAATGGTCATAAATGACCTTATTGGACACTAAAACACACACAAAACCTAAGAATAAAAAATAACAAAATGTAAGCTAAATGAAGCTCTTGATGCCCTTGCACCATACTCTCAAGGAAAGAAATAAATCAGTTCCATATGAGATGTGATCTACAAATTTGTCAATTTCTTCCATCGTGGACATCTTCAACCTGTAAATCTGATATGTGGAATTTCTCTCTACTTACAAATGTTCAAATTCATGTTTCATTTTTACCTTAGGTATTCTACTTCTCTACCACTTGTCATTCAACTGGGAATTCATTTCCAAAAGTTGGTGCTCCTTACCCCCTATTGTATGTTCTACATTCCCGACTTTCCCTAGATTTTGCTTCTTCTTCTTGCACTATCTCTTACTTAGCATCTTCTTAGATTCAAGGTTCCAAAACTCTAGTTCTTATTCATATGCCACATTACCAGTATCCATGTCTTCATCTTCATCATTTGAATACAAATTGTCAGCATATTCCTCATCCATAAAATTAGAAAATACAACCAGTACCTCTATTGTTTTTGCAACATATTCTTCACCATATTGTGCTACATTTCCATAACAATATTCATACACTGCATTCACTTCTCCTTCTTTATACTCTTTTCCATCTTCATCTTCATCTATTGCACCTGTAAACACATACTCACAAATATTGTTAGAAACAAAATTTTGAGTTTCAATGGACTCTTTCTCTTCATATTTTTCCTCTTCATCGGATGGCTTTGGCTCTACCATCATCTTGATTAATTTTTTTATCTTTCTTCTCAATTTTTTCCTCTTTCTTCTTTCCGCAATTTCCTTTATCAACCACTTGACAACTTTGTGAATGGTGACGTTCCAACTCCACACACTTGTTACTATACTCTGTATTCTTTCTTCAAATGTTTTTTGCATTTGTTCCAAATCTTGTATCATCATTGTTATCTCTTGTTGAATATTTATTTGTTTTTACCTCTCATCTTTCTTCTTCATCTCACTCCTTTCTCTTATCATCTCTTTTTTCTTGCTTGATAACTTCTTAATCTTCAAGTCTTCATGGATCATTCTCCTGAACACTTCCATTCTTTTGGTATCTCAATACCTTCACACACACAAATATCCTGTACCCAATAGGATTTTGGAAGATGCACTCTCCAAGACCTCTTCTACCCACTTCATCTCAATGGAAGAAATGTACACACCTTCTACCCAATTTCATCACTATTGGAGGATATAAGTCACCGAATCTCTTTCATACCTGCAACAAAATTTCTCTTGCAAATCTCTTGTCCTAGTGCATACTTTGCACTCTCATGGTATTCTAGATCTGATACCAAAATGATGTAGATGTAAGTCTCACAAAAAACAACCTATACCCTTTCCATATAGGGTTTCAAGACAACTAATGTAAATATGCACTCTTGTTCTTTCTTGTCAATGTATTCTAAGCCTAAAACATGGAACAACACCATAAAAATGCTCACTCCTTGAGAAAAAAACTAATTCAAACTCGACTCAACATATTCTATGGGTTTCCAAACATACTTGACCCAACCCAAGTGCAAGAAAACAATAGGGTTTGAAAAGAAACTTTCCACACTTGACAATTTGCAAGAACTTGCCCTTTTTGAGGGTTAAAGACACATTAAATATGAGTTCAAGTACAAAAACATTATAAACCAGTCTATAAGGCCATTCCAACATCCTACAAGATCAAACACTTCAATGCCATTTCAAATAGGGGAAAATTGTAGATACTTATTTCTTTTCGCCTTCTAACATGGAACCTAACATTATATTTGTTGTGCCTATAACACAAATGCCCTGTTTGGAATGGGAATCCTCTCTTTTCGCTTGTGTCAGGTCATTATTTTCTTTGACTCATTTTGTGTGCCCCTATTTTTGAGTCCTAAGTGGTCGATGAACCCTAGGAGAATCATCTCGAGTTGACCATATTTTTCTACCCTCAAAATTTCTAAGTCCTAAGTCGTTGCAAGATTTCATTGGCTGATTGCCATCAAGCCTTAAAACTAGCGTCCTCTAGCTAGTGTGGTCAGCCCCTGTGAGACGCTCCCTATAGGTTTCCTTGCTACCTTCATCATTTAAAATGGGTGCCTTGTGCTATCCTCCCACCTCACAAGACTCACACCTAGACTTTCCTTTTTCGCCGACGTCCGCTCCAAAAAACCAATGCTTGACTGTCGTCTGCTTAGCAGACTTCGCTATTCCCACCTCCATTTTCAAAATTCCTATTCATCAACCATGATGACCATTATATGAGCATCCAATGAGGGTATTACATGCAATATTTCCTATAAATACCTCCACTCGAGCTATCATTTTCGAAACATTCCTTGCAAAGAAAAGTGTTAGAGCCTCTAGCCCTAGCCTTTGTCGCGCCCACAACTTCCATTCGCCGATTCGAGAATATTTTGAAGGACGATTCATCATCGGTTGTGTGGGATCTTGAGGTAGGTTTTCCATTTCCCTTCACCGTGTTTTTTCCTTCTTTAAATAAAAAATGGTTAAGTATTAGCTCATAAAAATGATGAAATTAGGTAAAGAAATCACCTCCCTGTAAAACCCATGTTTCAAAAACTTGAAAACTATTAGAAAATAGTGATCTATTTGCATGTGGAATTTGATGCTCTCACCACTATTCTTCGGTGTGACGTTGGTGCCCTTTAGGCCCGCATCCCTCCTGTCATCATTCGTTTCACTAAAAAATGATTAACTTTTGAAAACGATAGTCGCTCTCATCAGGCCCACATCCATGGGACGCCCTTCCCTCTTGGTCATTGCTAACCTTGAAAAATTCACAAGTGCAAGATACTAAGCCTCCAGCCTCCTCGAGTCCACATGCATGGACTGTAATACCCCTCCGTTTTGCTTCTTATTGTTTTGCTTTATGCTATGTTTGGGATGCAACTACTATTATACTGGACACACCTTGTTGTTTGTGTTTTGATCGCTACTATTGAGCGACAATGATGATTGTGTGATGTGGTTATCTGGTTATTGTTTCACATGCATTATGGATTAATGATGTTAGTAGAGTTAGCATGAGATATTATTATTATGTGATTATTGATTATGATGTAATGTTAGTCTTTGATGAGTGGATTGGTGAAGAGGACGGTTTCACATCACTCGCTTGCAAGTGCCCTGCGAATCCGTGATTTCTTCTTCACGATGTGTATTATATGCTGGATATACTGTATTATGTTGTTTACTTGGTTTCAGGTTGCAGGTACATGATATTGACTCCACCTAGTCTCACAGGTTTGAGCATGTCAATCCAACGGTTAATTTGAAAGGGAGATAGTATCTAGGTAACATGTGTCAGGTCTACGCCCTAGCCTTAGAGTGTCGTTAGTCCTGATTAGTGAGTCATGTTTCTTGATTTAATGTTATATGATTTTATTAGATGCATTATTATTAGATTAATGTTTAGAATAATTGCATTGGAAAGAGTAGTGATTATTTTAATATTAAATTAAATTATGCTTTGATGTTTTTTTAAAAGTTTATAATGAAATTTAATTTATTTAATTAATTAAATTTTAAATCTCAAAAGGGTTAAATTTAGTTATTAAATAATTAAAATTGATTAATTAAGTTTGTTGGATTAAATTAAATTAAATTAAAGCACGAGAAATTGAAAGTAAATTGAAATTGTATTTTAAATTCAATCTGGGTTTTCGAAAATTAAAAAAGGAAATAAATATCTAATTCCCTACTTTGCATGCAAAAGGCAATTAGGGTTGGATTAGATATTTTTGGTTTTATGTGAATGCATGTTTTCAATTTTGGGGGAGGGAGAAGTTTTGGAAGGTTTCATATTTTTCAGAGGATTGGGAATTTTTGAAGAATTTGCACAAGAAGGGTTTGAATCAATTTTTGGATTTTGGAATTGGATTCATTGCACGTTTGAGGAAAATCTTGGAGGAGGCTTCTATCAAAGAAATTTCATCTTCTTCTGTAGCTTTAGATTCTAGGTTTTGTACTTGTTGTTTAATTCAATTTTCAATTTAATGGTTTGTGAAAATTTGATAAATCTACTGTAGGAAATCATTCAGTAAACAAAATTCGTGGATTCATTGTTGAAAATTCAATGTTTGTTGTGCTTCAAAAATTTAGGATTTAATATGGAAATATTACCTTTGAAATCATTCAGATTTGTGCTTCAAACTCAAACCCCGTATAAAACCTTCTTGAAAATTAAACAAAATTTAGATCTGTACAAGGTTCTTGGTTTAAATTAATCAAAATTTGAAAGAATAGATTGGAAGAAATTAAATTAACATCCTTTGAATTTTGAAAGACATTCTAGAAAATTAATTAATTTTCTTATTACTGGTTTTTTTAAATATTTTTCTCAATTTGACCAGTTTTAGAAATTCTGGTAAATATATATAAATATATTTATATATTATATGGGTTTTTATATTGTATATAAAACATAAATCTACATATGTTAAATCAAATAACTATCAAAATTCTGTTGTTGAAAATTCTCTTTCTCGAAATCTGCATCTATATTAATGGCGGATATTCCTTTTCATTTTTGGGGTTCTGTGTTTAATTTTTTTTTAATAAAGAAATATATTAAAACAAAAAAAAAAGAAAGAAAGAAATTTAAAAAAAAAAATTATAAAAAAAATAAATTGCATCCACAAAGTGGACGATGGTCATGACCCCACCGCCCACATGTGCTTGTGGGAGGGGCATTGTCATGGGACAACGCGCCCACCTTTATGGGGGATGCGCTGCCGCATGATAGAGCCGACCCCCCACGCAGCCTTTATGGGAGCAACCGGCGGGTACAAGGTACCGCCGACGACCCCACTGTACCCTGCCATCGCATCTAGGGAAATTCGGCTCACCTTTCAAATTTAATAATTTTTTTTTAAATTGTTTTTTTTTATATTTTAAAATATAAATTTTGTTCTTGATTTCGGACACCTGTGTATCCGTCCGTCGTCCAAGGTAGCTTGGAAATTGTGTCATGAATTTTAGTTTTTAATATTAAATATATTTATATAAATACTATATAAATATATTTATATAAATATATATATAAATATTATATGGTCAATATATGTATTTATATATATTATAGGTATTTATATTTTTAGGATTAATTGTGATAGATTTTTCCAGAATTAAGTAAATACTCAGACTGGTAATTTTATTTAACAGAGTTTCTTTTTCTCTATTTGTATAAGATGCAAGCATGACTTTTAATATAAAGTGTATATTTAAATTACGTGAGTATATTTAAATATTGTTGGAATATTATTTTATATATATATTTAAGAGTATATATAGATATGTGTTTGATGATCAGTTTAGGCATATTAACACATGCAAGTAATTAGACAACAAATTAAATTGAAATTCTTATTGAACATAATTGGATAATGTTGTGAGAAGTATTTAAATTAATGATGAAATTATTGTGTTTTAATGAAGATTTAGAATGATAGTATTTTATTTTCTGCGAGAAGCATTAAGCAGAAATATGGATTTAAGATATCCAAACATAGTGTTTTTCTTTATCAATGCATTATTATATTATTTTCCCTTTTAGTGAATGCTTTGGGAACGGGTAATCGTGTTATGCATTGAGAAGTCTTCCAATGAATGTGGGTCATTCCCATGTTAGTTAATGCTCATTTTTCCTTGGGTAGTACTTTGTGAGTTTGTTTTCCTCCAAGTGTTGGAGTGGGATTCTTTACTGTTGTCTCTTAGATTAGGAGAGATGGTGTTGTTCAAATTCTATAGTATTCGAGTTACCCTTGGAGTCTAGATTTGAGTAGCATGTTATCCATTAGAGGAGTGGCTTTTGTTAGGGGCCGGAGCCCAAAGAGGTAAACCGGGTAACCTTTGAAAGTGTTTTTAATAAGTGATAATTAAAGAAATGTACTTAGATGACTAGGATCCATTCACATTAACCAAGATAAATTAACCTCACTCGCAGACACAAGGGCCTAACTTGGGGTGAGTGAGAAGGCCTGGAATGGCAAGGTCAACTAGCTTGTCCATATGAAAGGTAGTTGATTCTGCATGAGTGAGTATGAGGGCCAGGATTCGGTTGAGGTCACCAGGATCACCAGAGCCTATGAAGAATACCCAGAGGAGATCTCATGACGCAGCTTGTAATGACACTCTATCTAGGATAACCTTGAGTTTATGTTGTGTGTATGGATTCTTTAGCACACTTGATTAGAATATGTTTGGAAGCAATGTAACCATGTTAGTGTTAGATTTATATTGTGCATATGTTTGGTTGAGCTAGTATGTGTCAGTATGAGTCTGCCTTTGGTTAGAGGTAGTAGATTTCTTTTCCATGTTGCATTTTGACTATCTCCTAGTGTGGGGGGTGGGCCTTCGGGTACCACTAGGTTGGGTGGAACATGCACTAGAACCGTTGGGTCCCCCTTGTTCTTAAGTTCTTGGAGGAAAGACATCTAGTTGGACAACTCGCGGATCATGTTATTCTTTTCTAGAACTGTTGTAATTCTTCTTGTAACGAGTTGTATTTACCCCCTCTTGTTTTTATGAGGCGGATCTTGTAATTATTATACTTATGTATTTTGACTCATTCTGGGAATGAGGATTGTAATCTTGTAATGGTTTATGTAATGGATATTCTATTCTTATCTTGTATTTTCTTATGTTGCATGAATTTTATTACTTGAGTTAATTAATGCAATGTAATTTAGATGATGTATGTTAGTGGGGATTTAAGTAATCTCAGTTACGTAGCCTTAGGGGAGGTTGTCAATTATAGGTGAACATGTATGTTTAATTCACTTTAAAATAAAAATAAAATAAAATTGTATGCTTTTATAGTGAATTGAAACTTCCTCTAGGGTTGCGTGGAGGGGCATTACATGGACCTCCCTGCGCAAGTTGACTCTGGGCTTCACCGTTTTGAACAAAAAAAGGCTCACGCTCTCCTGATGCCCATGTCCCACCCCTGCAACCAACACTCAATTTTTTTTTTGTAAAATGACTGAGGCTTGAATAATGTGGGTAGAGCCCTGTAGAATTTCATTTGTGGGACTCTGTCTGGACCGTTCCGTTCCAAATGGAATTTGTATAACCTCTCTCTAACCATCGGGTCTTGCAGTTACTAGTGTTGTCTGAACTCATAACTCATGAAAATAACTAAGTCTTGGCATAATGCGGGTTCAATCTCGCGGACTTTCACTAGTGCTTTGTTGTTTCGAACAACCTTCGCATGGTGTCTTTTCACCTCTCGGGTTCCAATTTCTCTGTGTTCATCCGTTTCATGCATCAAAAATTAGGTAAGTCATTTTCTCTTGCGGGTCCTCACTTGCAAGCCACCCTTCATGGCCCGTCATCCATCTCTTGTCATCTTGAACAAAAAAGGTCCCTCGTCTCCCTACACTAGAGAGTCCACCATCCTCCTCGCCACCAAAATAATGAAAATAAATTGGATGAAAGCTAATGACCCACACCCTCTTGTGGACTTGACCATGTAGAACTCCCATGCCATACTTCCATCCCATAGATGTCATTTTGAACAACCAACACTTTGCATCCTTCCACATCCTTCGACCCATGCCCTCAGAGTTCAAACAAAATGGATACCATCCTTCGATGCCGCAGATCCCACATTGCTAGATGGCGCTTGTGGGATGTTGCCTTACCAGTGCCGTTTTAATGACAAAGCCTTGAAAACAACTAGAAGCCTAAGGAAGTCCACACCCTTGGGCCCGCATTTCCTAATTTCCTCCAAATGCAAGACGATATATTATTTTTAGAGGATTTTAATGATATTTAAGCATGAATTATTCGATGTTATGTTGTTTTGCATAATTTTGGCTAACGTTCCTCGTATTTTATGCTTGAATCATTTACTACTCCTTTGGTTGTAGGATATATGGAACCAGCTGCCAGGTCCTCGAGGGTGTCCGTGGAGAAAGACAAAGGAAAGAAGATCACCAAAGCACCCAGGGGCAAAGATGACAAGGATCAAATGAGATACAAGTTCCAAGGGGAACCTCTTAATTTAGAGGTCACTACTGACTAGAAGGAGATCTTAGACACGAATCTGGCACATAGACATTGATGAATTCAAACATAGAGTCAGATTGAACCCTACAGTAAAAAATGCCAAAAGAATAAGAGGCGACAGATTGGCCAAGGCTACTAGATTCCCACCGACTCTCATATCCCCTGAACTTGTGATGGCTCATAGGGAGGCATATCAAGAGGATACCAAAATAATTGTGGATAGAGATGGAAATGTATTGGCTGACCTATTCACCAAGTCAATAGGGAGAACCTTTCACATCCCTACCTTCAGTGAAATGGAGTAGACACCTAAAGAATATGGTAAGAAAATGTGGGATTTTGATCCCGTCAAGTGCAAGAAGCTCATCAATTAGTATTGGCTAAAGGAGAAGAGGGGCAACACTAATAAAGTGCCCCAAGATATTTTTCATAGTGATTTCTATGAGGATTACCACGACTTGGTAACCTTATTAAGCAGAGTTATGGGCCTTCCAATTGTAGGATTCTTTCAAGAGTGGATGTTGTATTTTATTGAAGAAATAATATGAGGGGATACCAAATTCTACTAGGCAGTAATGATTAGTGACTACTTGGATGAGCAGTTTGTGGCGGTAAAAAAATCTTCAAAGTTATACATAACATCATACTTGGTCTGCTTGCTTGCCGACCGTGCCCAATATAGGGGATTATTTGTTGCGCCAAACCCAACTCCAAAAAGGGAGCTAAAGGTGTATGATAAGTACCCTTAGCTTCAATACATGAATTTCAAGAGGGACTACTACAAATTCAATGACACCTTCATAGGCCATATCATCAGAATGCTTGGGGGTGACCCTAAAAGGAGAGTCTCACACAATTGCAAAACCTTTATTCACCAGTTTGACTTTCTGTTTATACAATTTCCAAAGTTTACTTACATCCGAGCTGAGGGTTTCTATCTTGAACTATTGACCAGTTAATATTGCTTGAACTATCTTGGCAGCTACAGCGAGCACACACCCTCTTGAGAGACAAACACAGAGCAAGGATTCCTTATCCCCTCTCCTTTGGCCAATGAATTTAAAAACTCCACAAATCTCAATGTGTAGAGTACTCTGATAAGGAGTTGAACGAATATAACTTAAGACTCTACACCGCCCGACCACGAATAGATCCATACATCCTGCATAATGTTGAAGACTTTTGGCCCAATTGTAAAGATGAGAAGGAGGTGCATATGCAGCAATACATGCACATGGTAGCCTACTTCATCAAGGTGGTGAAATTGTTCCCTCTACCAGAGCAAGTGGTTGAATAAGAAAACATGGTGGTGGATCCAAGATATGATGTTGTTGCCAACTTGCCACTACCATTGATGGAGTGGAACAAATAAGAGGTCAATGACCTCGACATTATTAAAAAGCCTGTTGAGGCAAGGACCAGGAAATGGATTGATGGGTAGATTGCTAAATTAAAAATGCAAGGAATAACACTAACATATGGGTAACTCAAGGAGACAAAAAAAGGTGAAACTGACGATGCCTCTACCAATGCTTCCCCAATAGGTGAAACCTTGACATATTCCCCCAATACACAGTCTAAGAAAAGAAAGGAAGTGGATGAGTGTTAGCCTAAATCTAAGGAGTCTTCAGGGAAGGCCTTAGAGGTTGAAACTTCCAAGAAATCAAGGAGATCGAGAAGTTTCACAGGAATGACCACTATTCCAGAGGACCCGCTCCATGAAGGAGAAGAGCAACCAAAGTCTCCACCTGTTACGCTTGTTGTCCCATCTGAAATAGTTGCTACCACTGTCACTCCTCCGCTTGTTTCATAAGCAATGGTTGCCACCGCTCTGCCTACAATGGACATTTCGGTCCACCTTGCCTCCACTTCTCCCGTGGCTCAAATTATAACTATGGATTTCTCATCTTCTACCACTTCCCTACTCTCTTCCTCATCCATGTATCCCTCCTTGTCTCTTCTACCTGCCACTGTAGCCACTATAATGCCCACTCTTGTCCTCCTAGAAGATTTCACAAAGTACATGGAAAATATGCCCTCAGAGCTTTCTAGAATTTTTATAGATTCTGTAGTGCAGACTGCTTTGGCTCATGCTATAACTAGTCTCCTCATCCCTCCTCCTCCTACTGAGCCTCCTACAATGGAGGTGGAAATGAATTTTTTGAGGAATTAGACATGTAGAAAAAGGAGGTGTGATCCTATTAAAATGTCATGTCCAAATGTGAGATGCTGAACAAAAAATAATGATGCAATAAGAGGAAATAACATAATAAAAGGGCACCTCAATGATTAGCCTAAGAAAATGGAGTTGCAAAGAGGTAAGATAACCAATCGATAAATGATTATACCTTTCTTGTGCTCCTTCCTTGGTTGGCCCTTTGATTCTTGAAGATTTGTGTGCTCCTTGGATGACAAGCTATGTTGAATATGCAAAATGATATGCAAGATGGATGAGGGTATGATGATTATGAGATGAGAGCTCAAATGGAAAATTGACAAGAGTTTGGTAGAAAAATACTTGATCCCCAAAATGAGAGAAATGAGGGGGTATTTATAGGATAATTGAAATTCTCTAGAGAATTCAACGGTTGAGATTGATCCAACAAGATCAAGATGAAGGGCTATGGTGAGTTGAGGGTCCTCACAAGCCCTCACATCTTGACATGTGGAATGTGAGATGTCCTAAGGTGGAATGATGTGGAAATGAGGTGAAAGATAGGTACATGAGGTGGATGAAGGACAAGTACCTTGGGGGATGAGAAGATTCCTTGGAGGAATAAAAGTGAATTAAAAATTCGCAATGATTGGAAGAGTCTAGTGGATAAGAGAGGGTCTCCAAAAATATGGAGATTTGTCACATGTGGGTGATGTGACAAGTCCAAGGTTTTAGAAGTCCTTGGCACATGTAAAGTGACAAGTCAAACCTTCTAGAACTTTGCATGGGGATGAGGAAGACTTTGGAAAGATAAAATTGAATTAAAAAATCACATGTGGAAGAGAGGAGCCTTGGGTGAATAAATGTGAATTAAAAATTCACATCGGGAAGAGAGTCAATGCCAAGAAAGGCAAGAGGAAAGGTTGACTAGAAAAGGTAAGCCAAATGTGCCTAATGAATTTGATTAAGGTTGTGCATACATAGGATTATGATAATTAATGAGGTATTAGAGGCAAGTGGGAGATTATGGAGGATGTGACACTTAATCTTGATTAAGTGGTGCACATCTTAATCACAGATTAATTAATTTAATCTAGATTAAAAGAGGGCTATGGAGAATGTGACAAGGAGAGAGAAAAAGAGGAATTAAAAATTAGTTTTAATCCAAATAGGTTAAATGACTAAATTAAATTATTTTTCATATTTATTTAATTTAGAGAAGAAAAGGGATAAGGTAGATTATTTAATTTATTTAATTACATACTTTAGGAACCTTAGGCAGAAAATGAAATAATGATTAAATAAATTATTTAATCACTATTAATGAAATAGATGAATAGAGTAGATAATTTTGATCATGTGGAAGTGATCAAATTTAGATGTCTACAAGAGGTAGCCAAGAAACTGAAAGAAGAGGTGAATGACTACCATTAGCATCCCCGATATCAACATCTAGTAATTGATGAGGTTGTCCACAAAGAGGAGGAAGAAAAATCCTTTGAGAAAGATGATGAATAACCAAAAAGTATTGTGGAGACCTTTGATCCTGACCTCAAGGAAGAGTTGGCTCGAAAACTCAAGGATGTTGGGGAAGAGACTGAAATACTACCCGCCACTGAAGAAAGTAATATTGATGAAGAAATGGAGGAAATTGAACCTCCAACAAGGTAGTAGGTTCAAATCCCCAAGCATGACAAAGAGATGCCTCCTTTAGGAGAATAAGAAGAGGGAGAGAGAGAGAGAAATAAAAGAAAGAAGAAGGCATGCCTCAAGAAGAGGCTGGAATAAGAAGAAGCCCAGAAATGGAACGTCACAAAGAACATGGGCATGAACAAAAAGAAGAAGAGAAAAATTATGAAAAAGAGGACATCCCCAAAGAAAGTAATATTGTTTATTCATGATTCAGATGGAGAAGGGGAAAATCTAGAACAAGAAACTTTAGGTGGAAAGATGATGTAGATCCAACACACCCATCAGGAAGAAGGTGAACATGAATCACTGAAAGGAGAAGCTCAGATGCTTGAGTGGCTTGAACAGAAAGTGGGAAAGAAGACCCTGACCCCAACCCCAACAGATCCAAATGCAAGGCTGGAAGCCATCTTGAACCCAAATTAGCATGAAGAAGAAAAAAATCCAAAGGCTAGATCTCATCTGACAATCGATGCATCTAGATCTAGAATAGTGCAAATTGCTACCCCACTGATGAGTGAGGAAGGGGTCAACTACAAAATTTCTACCATTGATCTAGGGACATCAACAAGAGAAAATTGACCATCTTCAGGGACCCATAACCACCATTGTGCATCAAATGAACAAGAATAAGACCTCTAAAGAGGAGTTAAAGGCACAAGTGGCAGATCTGATGGCCTATATTCAACAATGGTCTTCAGCCGAGGAGTTCCCCACCATGTCATTGGCTATCCCAGTACTGCTATTAGAAGAGCACATTAGTATAGTGGAAAAGAGAAATAGTTGGACCAAAGCTACAAAAGATTGGTTCTTGTAGGTCCTCTACAATGGAAACGTGGGCATCAAACGTGCTGCCAAGATAGTGAACAAATTCTTAGAGGTGCAAAATTATATTGAGGATATAAATAAAATTTGTATTGACTTACCCAAGTTATATAGGATTATGTATCCTAAAATTGAGGCGATCCTCAAGATGTTTGAAAGAATAGTGGGAAAAGAGCTTTCTCTAGTAGAGGATGATCACTGGCTTGTGGAAAACTAGAGATTGGGCCTTGATCCTAGGAAGGAAATCTTAGTGAGTGCTCCATGAAGTGGATCAAGACCTTGACTGGGCTAAAGAAACCAAGGCGGCTTGTGGGGAGTACTTGAAATGCCCATCGTTGAGCTTGATCCAGAAAAGATAAGACCCTACTTCCATAAGAAGATGGAAAATGGAACTGTGAGAAAATTCACAATAGATTTTATGGGTTTTTTTGCTTGGGCCTTCATCCAATATAAATAGGTAATGGAAAATACACCCAAGAGCCATAAAGATTGGGACATATTCACCCACCGATCCAAAAATTTGAACTTCTAGGTGCTTCTATCCAACATTTTGGAGTGGGATAAGCTTCAGGCTTTGATCGATAAATTTTGGAGTATGCCACATCGCAAAAGGAGGCTAAAAATCCTATTATAGATGATGAGTTCCTCACAGTGTAGCCATAGATAACAACAATCAGCTAGAAGACAAAGAACTATAGTGCTGCCACAAGAAGACAAAATAGGAAAAAGACAAATTGTAATTTTAAATTGCTATATATTTGGGGGCAGGTGAAACCCTAATGTAAAATGAATTGGGGCCACACAATGAAATTAAATCTTGGCCATTCATTTCACTTTTGGAAAACTATAAATAGGGGGTCTCTTATTTTAAAGAGAGAGTTGAGTCGTTGTAAAGACATGTCGTTGGAATGTTAATAGAAATTCATTGATTTGGTGGATTCTTGAGTTCCAACTTCATGTTGCATGATTCTTCTTCTCTTAGTTAGTGAATTTGAGTATATTTACTTTGTTGTCCTATGTGTTTCAGTTTTCTTTAGTAGATTAGTTAGATATTGTTCATTGATGTTGGAGATTGCCGTGGTATTGACCTCTTCCTAGTTCATAATTTTTCCTGCATATTGATGATATATAGTTGTGCAAAGTTAATCTGAACATAATATTATTTCTACACTTAAATCTCATCTCTTTATTCATGTCCATGGTGAATGAAAAGCTGAAATCTGCAATCCTTAGAAGATTGCACTAGTTTCATGATACTATAGATTTTCTTGGTTAAGTGGAATTAAGTCTTGGGAAGGCTGGCTCGCTGTAGCAACCTCCATTGTCACTATCCATAGCTAGTTTTAGATCTAGGAGCCTCTTCACTTCCCTGCCCCTTTTTTTTATTTTTTAAATAGTGACTTTAAACAAGGTTAATTGCACATTGTAAAGCCAAATATGAAGTTGAGATAGGAGTTTTAGACTGTTGTTTGAACCTACAACAAATATGCAGTAACTTCCCATCTTAAGAACTCCATCGAAAGATCCAATTCCATTCTAGCCTAAATTTTGTAAGTCTTCCTTGTCATTACCGACAATATCGCATTTGAACAACTGAGATATTCCAAGCAAGTCATGACCTGACACCCGAGAGGCCTTGGGGTAGTAATTTGTAACTTGTTTGCAAATTTCTACCTTTCAAGAGAGGTAGCATACTTGTGTGCTGCATGTGTTGAGAAGGTGCAAAAAAAACACATCAACAATATCTTAATCCTGTGCCAAATTTTTCTCATTTCATGGTAATTCCCCTTTTTGTTTAACACTGATGATTAATTAAATAATTCATGGTATTTAGTTAATTCGGACAATATTTAAATCAATTTTTCTTAAAATAAATAAATGAATTTATTTCACCTATCCCCTTTATTCATAGATTATTTGAATATTTTTCATACTTCTCCCTTCCATCTATCACTGATATTTTCATCTTTAAAATCCATCATTTAACTAACTCTATCCATTATAACCAGTCCCTTCATCCATCATTAAACCTATCCAAATTTATCTATTCCACTCAAACCTAATCATTCAATCTCTCTTTAATCAATTTAGAGAGCACACTCATGTTCTTCAACCCAACATTTCATCTCGAGGGGGCATCCCTAAACCATCAACCAATCTTAAAATTAAAATCTCAATTCTTCGGGCATTTTATCTTTTCTCATTGAGTGCCTATATCTACTTTCTTTGAAACACTATTAATTCACAATGCCATTTCAAAGAGGGTAAAAATATATACACTCATTTCCCACCACCTTTTAACATTGCACCTAACACCACATCTTAATATCATATTAAATTTTCCTCATTTCATGATGATTCCCCTTTTCATTTACCACCATTGATTAATTAAATAGTTCATGTTATTTAGTTAATTAGGCTATTATTTATCCATTTATTTTGAAAATTAAAAATAATAATTTTATTTTTACTTATTTATCCATAAATAATAAAAATATAATCATCCACTCATATTTCATCATAATACTCCACATTTTCTTCTAATTTTAACCCATGCACAACTAATTAGCTAAAATAAACAAACAAATAAATAAAACTAATTATCCTAACCCATTTTAGAGCCTACTAAGAAAACCTCATAACTCTTATTGACTATTATTAGTAAGAAAATATTGTCTACTCATCTCAATCAATCTCAACTATCCATTCAAGATCAAATCATCATTGTATTCTTCTTTATTCCACTAACTATCCATATACACCATTTTTTTACAATTTCAAAGTCATTTAAATTTCCAAAAATCTTAACCAAAATTGGAGAAGAACAAAAATTGACCAATTTTCATGTAAATTATAAAAACTAATTTAAACAAAGACACAAATGACAAGAACAACTAATAAGTGGTTCTACATCCCAAGAGTCATCTTAGGAGTAGCTAGAATTAAATTCATGTACTAAGAACCTTTGGTTTATAATATAACCTCTAGATTAACTAATCACTCGAGATCTTAAGTGATAAACCTAAATGACAACCATTGCCCATAGATTTAAATCTTTATTTCTTGTGGCCAAGGCTAGGTTGAATAATATCCAAGAGCTAAGTTTACTTTATAACTTAATCTCATTTAAATTACTAGGATTTGGACTTAAGATATGGTCAAATCTAAACTTAACAATATATATATATTTATATATACATGATTTTTTTTATCTATACCTAAATAATTTTTAATCTAGCTTGAGCTAGTATTGAGGTCACAAATGGGGGACCTCATCCTCGACATGAATGCATGTGAATAGTCTAAGCCCAAAATCATGATAACTCAGCAGGGGCATAGAGCCTGCAAGAACATCATACCAACAAGGGATTGGAACACAACACATGCATGGGCGCATGTCTCATGGAATAAATTCCATGAGAAGCATTAAGGTTAAAGTACAATCCTATAAGCACATTGGACCAATGAAAGCACAATTCTTGTGATCTTAATGTCCCAATTGTTGAATTACACAAGACAATTGATAGGGGGAAAGAATCAGTTGTATCAAATTACATTCACTTGTGATCTTAATCAATTCCACATCTACCTTAATCAGTTATTAAGTATAAGAATGAAATGAAGATAATAGAAAGAAAATACTAGAGACACCAGATTTACATGGAAAACCCTATCAGAGAAAAACCATGGGGAGGATTAAGTCATAAAATAATAGCAATGCAATACCAGATATAAACACTCACTGCTAAAGCGCTCACTACCTAGAAATGACTCGCTATCCAGATACAAGACGCACTACCTATAGATAGGGCTCACTATGTAGAAGGAGGCTCACTACCTACATATAAAGATAGATAATAGAAAATCCACCACAACAACTCGCACACATTCACAACCTTGATCAAAGAATCACAAACACCATCAACTCATTGCTTTCAAGAGTCTAACACATTGATGTATTGTTGCCTAAATTCACTTTCACACACTCTTTTCCACTTTATTATCTTCTCACACTTGTTCGCTCTTCTTTCTTGCAATTCACAACATCTTGACTTGTATTTATACCAAATTCAACCTTAGAAAATTTCTCCAAGGTCAACAACACATTATTCATTAAAAAAATTCAAATTAGGTTAGCGAATCAACATTCCTGTAGTGGATAAGAATGAGAGTGGATAAAATACATACTTAACCAAGACCCAAACAACATCTTGGATCAATCAAACACTTCCTTAATTGATACGTATCCTTCATGTAACATGTAGACACTAGGTCAACCAAACCTAATGAAAAAACCAATGAAAATTGAAGCACCCACATTCACAACAAGATGATAACATGTGGACCACATAACACACTCCACTAGACACTAGAACACCTCTTATATACCTTCATATTCATCAACAACAACTATAACAACTTCCATATATGGAACTCTTTCCATCAATCCAACTAGACTATGCAAACACACATAGTAACTTTGGAACAATCCTTCCAGAGTACCAAACTATGAGTGTAACATTAGAATAAATCTGTGATAAGATCTACAACTAGAACAAACAATTGTTAATCCTAATCTAAATCAAAACTAATCTAAAAATCTAACAATAAAGAACGAATATGAAAACATGATAAAAACTAAACAAACTGAATTGATCTCACCGAATATGCATTCATTCCTTTGAATTATCTCCATTGCTCTTCTCCATTTTTCCTTTTTAGTATTATTGCCCTCATATTTTAATGTTTGAATGCAAGTATAGTGGTGTTGAATGTCTAAGCAAAATATCGAAGAATGGTCTCTTCTCAAAAGTATGTGATTTCAGGAGGAGGAATAATGATTATGACAGGCCATTTTATAGATTTTGTTTTTTTGAACGATCGGCTTAGATTGAAAGAGAGATAGATGGATGAGATTGATGAATGCCATGCGATGTGAGTTATGTTTCAGATAGAACGTGAGTTATAACATGAGTCGAGAAAGACTAAAAATAGAACAAGATCTTAATCTTCAGTTAAGAATCTTCAAAAATAGAAGAAATAGACTTTGAATGTCAAAGATAATGTCAGAAATCGAAGATGAGGAATTCAAATGCATAATTAAATTTATTAATTAAATAAAAGATATTTAATTAATAAATGCATACATGCATATGAGTTAGAAATAGTTAATCGACTAGTTGTGATGGAAAGTCTTTCTGCAGAGATGATCAGTAGTTAAATTCAGAGATAACTCGAGAACTAAAAATAGATCTTGAGTCAGAAGGTGAGTGAATGATTATACAACTGATTGATAGAGGAACGTGACATAAATGAATTAAATGTGAATTAAATGTTAATTTGATTCAACATTCGAAAATAGAAGATTTAATTAAATAAATAAAGATAATTTATTTAATTTGACTTTTGAAAAGGAGAATATAAATAATTAAATAATAAATATTTAATTATAGATAAAGGGGGTTAAATGAATAATTAAATAAAGATATTTAATTATAGTTGGAAAAATATGATAAAGGGGTAATTAAATAATAAATTATTTAATTAATAGATAAAGGGTAATTAATTAGTTAGCGACATAATTAAATAAATATGATTTATTTAATTAACCAAGTTGAATAAAGATTAATAATGAATTAATGAATTAATTAAAAAGGGGTATTTAATTAATAGAGGAAATATGTGTTAGAAAGGGTAATTAAATAATTAACATTATTTAATCATGACCAAGGACTATAGAAAATTATGTCGAATGTGGTGTTCGTAGGCCTAGACCAATTTTCGGTGTCTACAGTTTGCCCCTCTTTGATACAATGTTGGTACGCCATTGTATCAAAGAAAATATGCCCCAATCAAGCCTCAACATGAAATAGGTTAGGGTATGCCCCGGTGAAATGGAGAATGACGAGGAGGTAGTGGTATGCCCCCTCGAAAGGATAGGCAGGTTTGAAGAACATGAGTGTGCTCTCAAAATGGATAGATAATGGTGGTGAAGATGCAAAAAAGAAGAAATGATAGCATGGATGTTTGCAGAATGTTAGTAAGAAACAATTAAGTTTGATTGATTGAGAAAAACATATAATCTTCGATATATTGCCAAATATGCTATACTTGTTTGTTATCATCATTGGACGAGACATGACATAGATGGATAGTACACACTATGATATGAGATAGACCATAGTGTACAAAGTCATCCATCTGTGAAAAATAGATAGTCGTAGACAAGGAGTGTCTTAACTCAGACTAAGGACAAGATGCCCCAGTCATTTGGTCAAGACAAACCACAGACAGTAGACAAATAAAAGATGAGTCATGAGACATCATTGCTCCTCTAAATCCTTGATAGGACATCCTTGAGGAAACTAGTAACATGACTCAAAAAACAATGTTAAAAAGACAGTGATAGACAACAGCTAAAGAAAAAGAATCCTGAGACATCATTGCTTCTCTAAATCCTTCAAGGGACATCCTTTAGAAAGCTAGTAACAGGATCTTGCATAAATCGATAAAAATATAAGACAAAATAAGATATAAAGTCATAAAGCCAAATAAATGTATTTGTCAAAACTTGATCTTGTGGGATTGTTTGATGTTGATGTTTAACATAGCGTAATGTGAGAGAATGACACATACCACATAAGACATTGAGTCTAGTTTCGACTTGGTGACTTCTGTATAAGGCATGACAAAGCCTGGTTTTAGTAAGACACGTGTCGTATAAGACGTTGGAGTCTGATGACGTTGAGGTGACAATCCACATGAGACTATGAAAATTTGATGACATCTGTTGACAAGAAAGACATATCTTGTTTAAGACATAGGTTGATCACTTTGACAATGTGTTTGATATTGACTTGATGACTATTGAGACATTTTGGCTTGTTGTTGCATGACTTGTTTGGATTCCTTGACTGATAAACTGTGTGTGTGTAGACAGTGTATGACATGAGATGATACCCTAAAGTACGATATGCAACTTGTGTGATAGTGATTGTGAATGAACCCTATTGGACTGACCTAGTGTGGTCTCGGGAGCTCATCAATCGATTAGCCTTGCCTACGTTGTACACGCAGAGACCTTGTAGTTTGACACGACCAATGAATTTGAATATGCAAAGAGTCATTATTTTAATGTGTGTGATAGATGACAAACCTAGACTGATAGACCTAATGCCTCGGGGGCACATCGATTGATGGCCTTGCTTACATCCCAGTCGCAGAGGCAACGTAGTTCGACTATGTCTACGACTGACCTAACATGACTGACTTGACATGATTGACTAGACATGACTGAATTGACATGATTGACTTGACATGACTGACCTGAAATGAATGACTTGACATGATTGACATGATTGACATGACATGACTGACTTGACATGATTGACTTGACTTTGTTTTTGGGATTTTTTGACATTTTTTGAATTTTTATGGATTTTTGGAGTTTACTAATGTTTTTGGGATTTTCAGGACATTTTCGATGGTGTGACGTTATGTATAATGTATACCTAACAAGAAGTTGTATGGAAGGGTGAGATCCAAGACTTGGAAGCTGGTGTTCATGATTGCTGGGCCAATTCGAATAGGGAGTGTAACAAATCCTTGGGATGATCTTTCCTCATCATCGTAAGCCTTGATGACTATACAATTAGAGGTATCTACATAGTCTTCCGAGAATCCTAATGCCTTAACCAATTTAAGGGTACATAGGTTCAAACCTGCTCCTCCATCTACCAAGACTCATTAGACTTTGTTTTGATGGACTAAGACTTCAAGATGTAAGGGGTCATTATGATTTGACTTTTCAGTTGAGTAATATTGTTGGGAAAATGTAGCATGATGCTAATTGGTCAAATATCCCACCATCTCTTCGAAATGATTGACATCTAAGTCTGTGGGAACAGTTGTGTTCTATAGAGCTTTGTCAAGGATAGATCGATGTTGAGGTGATAATGTTAACAATTCCAAGATAGATATTTGCAGGGGGGTTTTACTCAATTGATCGAGAAGGTTGTACTTGAACTTGGAATTTTGTGTAGATGGCTTAGAAGAAGGACTAGGAATAGTAATCTTAGTTCTGCGTGTGTTCACATTACATTCTAGATGTTTCTTGATGGTGAAAGTATTGACATTCTCGTTTACAGCTCAGAGGTGGTTTATGATCGTTCCTTTACCATAGTCATACTTGGTATTGTTATAGTTGGTCGATTGATTATTGTGGGGTCCCGAACTGGAGGCTTTTCCTTTTGTGTGGTCATGTAAGGGTTCGTGAAGACCTTATGATCACTATTCTTAGTGTTTTTCTGTCCACCAACCTCTATGGTTCCGTTTTCAACAAAGTCTTGTATGATGTTCTTTAATTGGCGACATTGTTGGAGGTTGTGCCCTTTTGTTCGATGATAGTCACAAAAAGCGTTATCGACCCACCATGAAGGTTTGAACTATCCAGGATCATACTCTCTTGGTTCTAAAGGTTTGATAAGATTATGTTTGACCAATTCTTTGAAGACTATTGGTTGCCCTAAAGGTGTAAATTCTTGTGTTGGAAATCTCCTTTGTTGTGGTCTTTGCTGTTGCGAATTCTAGACATAGTTAGCCATTTGATCAGGACTGTTCATCATGTTTTCTTGTTGGTTGTATCCTCTAAGTGTGATGACTGGTCTAGTATGTATGTGTTTAGCATCAACTATGCCGTCATTCGTGACATTCTTGTTCCTAGACTAGAACTTGTTTCTATCATTCGACACATTTTGATGTTGGACAATCAGGGTCTTACCTGGTACTTTGATTTCACCTTTGTCAATAAGACCCTTTTCAAGGATGATCCCCTTTTGTACCAAGTCAATGAATGAAGTGCAAAAGTGTACTCGTAAGTCACTTCTTAGTTTGGGGTTGATGTTTTCGAGGAAGATAGTGACCTTTTGTTTTTTAGGTATTTTGACGGGACAACAACTAGCTAGAATCCTCCATCTCTAGAAGAAAGTGATAAATGTATCACCATCTTCTTGTGTCGTGTGACACAAGGTTGCTATGGTTACTTTGTTGTCTATGTTAAAGGCAAAATGTTCGAAAAACTTTTCAGCCAATTCCACCCAAGATCGTATACCGTATGGCAATTTAGAGAACCATTCCAATGCTATCCCTATAAGGGTTCGTGGAAATAGGCACATCAAGTAAGTGGGGTCATACGATATGTCCATGCATGCCGTTGAAAATTCTCTAATATGCTCTAAGGATTCTTCCTCCCATTATACTTAGGCAAATTTGGTATAATGTATCCATGGGGGAAAGGTGTCATATAGAGTGCTTTGTCCAATGGACATGGACATAAGTCTGGTGCTAATATAGTTTGTTTGCCTAACATAGACATGTCATCCATCTTTTGGTGTAGAGTCTGCATTTGGTTTTGAAGGATGTTGACTTGTGTCAAGGACATGGTGTTCGTGTTATTTGGATTAATGTAGATGTTTTGATACACCATGTTTTGTGATGGGTTATGATTGGGCAAGGGGATATATCCTGTCAAAATATTCTAATTTGGGATAGGGATATTCCCTTTCTTAATGGTTTGATTTGGTATAGGAATGCTTCCTGTCTGAATTGTCTGATTTGGAATAGGAATGCTTCCTGTTTGAATTGTTTGACTTGGTATAGGTATATATCCACTAGCTTTGGTTCTCTTTCCAGTCGTGTTGGTGCCAAAGGGGTTGGAGGAAGTTGCTCCCGTAGTGAATTGTAAACCTTGTGTTATGTTAAAAGGGGTTGTGTTTACAATTGATGATGTTTGTGTTGGTATACCTGTTGGTATTGCTGCGGTTATTTGGCGAATAGAGACAGTAGATGTCACAGTTTGTGTTGGTTGAGTTGAATGTGTTGTCAAAGAATGGACATCAAATCCTGGAGGTAGTGTGGCACCTTCTACTAGCAATTTTAGGTGTATCCAAGGTCTACCTAACAACAAGTTGTACAGAAGGGTGAGATCCAAGACTTGGAAGCTGGTGTTCATGATTGCTGGGCCAATTCGAATAGGTAGTGTAACAACTCCTTTGGATGATCTTTCCTCATCATCATAAGCCATGCTGACTATAATCTTAGAGGTATCTACACAATCTTCCGAGAATCCTAATGCCTTAACCAATTTAAGGGTACATAGGTTCAAACCTTCTCCTCCGTCTACCAAGACTCGTCGGACTTTGTTTTGATGGACTAAGGGCAAAATGGAGAAGAGAAATGGAGATAATTCGAAGGAATGAATGCATATTCAGTGAGATTAATTCAGTTTTTTTAGTTTTTATCATGTTTTCATATTCGTTCTTTATTGTTAGATTTTTAAATTAGTTTTGATCCAAGGTCTACCTAACAACACATAAAATTGGTCTAGGCCTGCGAACACCACATTCGACATAATTTTCTATAGTCCATGGTCATGATTAAATAATGTTAATTATTTAATTACCCTTTCTAACACATATTTCCTCTATTAATTAAATACCCCTTTTTAATTAATTCATTATTAATCTTTATTCAACTTGGTTAATTAAATAAACCATATTTATTTAATTATGTCGCTAACTGATTAATTCCCCTTTATCTATTAATTAAATAATTTATTATTTAATTACCCCTTTATCATACTTTTCCAACTATAATTAAATATCTTTATTTAATTATTCATTTAACCCCCTTTATCTATAATTAAATATTTATTATTTAATTATTTATATTCTCCTTTTCAAAAGTCAAATTAAATAAATTATCTTTATTTATTTAATTAAATCTTCTATTTTCGAATGTTGAATCAAATTAACATTTAATTCACATTTAATTCATTTATGTCACGTTCCTCTATCAATCAATTATCTAATCATTCACTCACCTTTTGACTCAAGATCTATTTTTAGTTCTCGAGTTATCTCTGAATTTAACTGCTGATCATCTCTGCAGAAAGACTCTCCGTCACAACTAGTCGATTAACTATTTCTAACTCATATGCATGTATGCATTTATTAATTAAATATCTTTTATTTAATTAATTAATTTAATTGTGCATTCGAACTCCTCATCTTTGAGTTCTGACTTTGTCTTTGACATTCAAAGTCTATTTTTACTATTTTCGAAGATTCTTAACTGAAGATTAAGATCTTGTTCTATTTTTAGTCTTTCCTGACTCATGTTATAACTCACATTCTATCTGAGACATAACTCACATCGCGTGGCATTCATCAATCTCATCTGTCAATCCCTCTTTCAATCTGAGCTGATCGTTCAAAAACACAAAATCTATAAAATGGACTGTCATAATCATTATTCCTCCTTCCGAAATCACATACTTTTGAGAAGAGACCATTCTTTGATATTTTGCTTAGACATTCAACACAACTATACTTGCATTCAAACACAGAAATATGAGGGCAAGAATACTAAAAAGGAAAAATGGAGAAGAGCAATGGAGATAATTCGAAGGAATGAATGCATATTTGGTGAGATCAATTCAGTTTGTTTAGTTTTTATCACGTTTTCATATTTGTTCTTTATTGTTAGATTTTTAGATTAGTTTTGATTTAGATTAGGATTAACAATTGTTTGTTCTAGTTGTAGATCTTATCACAGATTTATTCTAATATTACATTTGGTGAACCCGACGTGAATCCACTTCAAAATTCATGCATCTTTTTTTTTCATTTTTTCGTTTTCTATTTTATGTTTTTTTGCAGATTTTCGTATGGCGCACCGCATTTGTTAAGGGAAACGACACATCTGTATCCACAATTCACATCTGTTGAAGACAGCGATGCATCTTTCATCATGAACCGCATCCGTGAAGTCACGAACCGCATCCGCCTATCAACATTTTCGCGAGCTACATCCGCCACTCAGTAGTTGAACCGCATCTCTGGTTCAAAACACCGCATCTGACTGGTAAATTTTTTTTAATTTTTTTCATTGATTTCCATGCATCCATATTTTTATTTTCACCTTTGAAGTTGTTTTTGATTTTCGCTAATGGTTGATTTCAATTGTGTCAAGGGGGAATAACATAGTGTTTGCAGGATGAAGCTTTGAAGACATTTACATACCCAAGACAATTTTTCTGCAGGACGAAAGCTGAAGACCATGAACTACTGATAAATTGCATGCAGGACCTAATGCCTTTGTGTTAATTTATTTAAATAAGCTTTTGTTTGGTAGATAGATAATCATCGTGTGGGATTAAAATGAATTTTCTATTTGATAGATATAAAATCGTCATTTGGAATAAAAAGTACTATTGTCTTCTTTGTTTGGTGCTTTGCACATATTTGTAAACCCTTACGATTCAGTACACCAAAGTATCCTCTCCCCTTGCACAGTCATGCGATCCTAGTGTAAGAGAAAGGGTTGCTGACTCTAGAACTTGGGCTTGTCTTGGTGGGAAAAAGTACTCACTCCAAGATGACTCAGACCGGTAGCATGCTAAAGCCAAGCGACTTCCAACCGGTATATAAAAGTGGATTCTTGGGAAAACCCCAAGAATCACATGCACTATTCTGACGAGATGGACAGAAATGGACTCTCGCCAATGTTGGATAGTGTCCCACGAATGAAATACCCTTATTAAACACCTTGTTATAGAGTTACCAAAATCCTATCTATTTGCTGGCGCAATAGGTGTATAACCTGTGAAGCCGTCTTACAAATTTACGTTTCTTGTGTTGAGGTGACATGTATGCCATGGGAGTTTCATGGGTACAGTAGCTTGGCTGCCCCGTATAAGTGAGTGTCATGGAGGGGAGCCAATGGGGTCAAGCTACTAGTCATCCACCTTGAATGTGCGTAGTTGGAGAAATCCAAGTAAGAATTCAGCAAATACTGTCCTAAAAGCCTATGTTGTACATGTTTTTCGAGTCTTAACAGTCCTTACATCACAAAAATGGAAGATACATTGATTACTGTGTTTGCTCTTTGATTATTCATCAAAATATTGATCAAACAAACAAAGTCGGTCAAATAACTTTCAGGAAAAATTCAATTGTCAGAAAACAGAGTCGCAATTGTCAGTTTAAATGCTGCATGTGTAAAAGCGAGTCGCATCTGTTAGGGGAAACACCGCATCTATCAGTCAAAAAATTCACTTTTCACGGTCTGCATATCATGAGTCACAACTTTCAAATTATGAGTTGCATGTGTGCATGCAAACCGCATCTGTCAATTTAAAAACCGCATGTGTCCTGTTAAACCGCATCTGTCAGTTTTTAAACCGCATGTGTCCTGGGAAATCGCATTTGTCAGAATAAAAACCACAACTGTTATAAAAACTACATCTATCAGACGAAAAACGACAACTATTTGGTGAACTGCATTTTCCTATCAACAGAAAATATAAAAAATTGTGAGCTGAGTCCGAAACATTATTTGCTTTAGGTTCTTATGGTCAATCTTTTATTAGAAACTGTTAAATTTTTCTCAAAGACCTTGCATCATTAGGTGTCATACACGTCTTAGTTTACCATCATTAGGAGTCATATATGTCTTAGCTACTGTCATTAGGTGTCATATACGTCTTGGTCACAGTAAACGTCTTAGTCATAATCATCCTAATTTGCATACATATAGGTACTCCCTAGGATATTGTAAATCACAGAATATATAACTTTCCTTGTCTTTGGAAAATACACATTGTCATACTGTCCTTATCATACGATAAGGTTCCTTAATCAAAAACAAACTTTTGCATGCATTTATTCCATAGGTGGTAGGTTATACCCATCTTAGACTCATTTGTCGTCATTAGTCCACTTAGAATTTTGCATATTGTCCGTCCAGTTATACGTCATTTTAGATCTTTAGCAACATCCTTATTGTCAAAAAAAAAGTCCAAAAACATAGACATAGGTCATATCAATTTTAGACATAGTCTGCATTAGACATTTTGAGAAAATTTTTCATGGTCGAAATAAGGTCCAAAATGAAACACAAAGCAATGATAGACCCCAACGAATTCATCAATCCGTTCGAAAACCAACCGTCAGGCAACAAACGTACACACAAGTCTTTACTTGAAAAACATGTCACTAGAGACACACATGGGCAGATTTACATAGAAGACATAGATGCAACAGTTCAAGATCCTGAGTTTGCTTCCTTCATGGATGAGTGTTTGCAAAATGATCCACAACGCTACTTAGCAAAATTGCTAGTAGAAGGTGCCACACTACCTCCAGGATTTGATGTCCATTCTTTAACAACACAGTCAACTCAACCAACACAAATTACAACATCTACTGTCTCTATTCCCCAAATAACCACAACAATACCAACAGGTATACCAGCACAAACATCGTCAATTGTAAACACAACCCCTTTTAACATAACACAAGGTTTACAATTCACTGCGGGAGCAACTTCCTCCAACCCCTTTGGCACCAACACGACTGGTAAGAGAACCAAAGCTAGTGGAAATATACCTATACCAAGTCAGACAATTCAGACAGGAAGCATTCCTATTCCAAATCAGACAATTCAGACAGGAAGCATTCCTATACCAAATCAAACCATTTAGATAGGGAATATCCCTATCCCAAATCAGAATATTTTGACAGGATATATCCCCTCGCCCAATCATAACCCATCACAAAACATGGCGTATCAGAACATCTACATTGATCCAAATAACACGAACACCATGTCCTTGACACAAGTCAACATCCTTCAAAACCAAATGCAGGCTCTACAACAAAAGATGGATGACATGTCTATGTCAGGAAAATGAACTATATCAGCACAAGACTTATGTCCATGTCCATTCAACAAAGCACTCTATATGACACCTTTCCCCCATGGATACATTATACCAAATCTGCCTAAGTATAATGGGAGGAAGAATCCTTTAGAGCATATTAGAGAATTTTCAACGGCATGCATGGACATATCGTATGACCCCACTTACTTGATGCGCCTATTTCCACGAACCCTCATAGGGATAGCGTTGGAATGGTTTTCTAAATTGCCATATGGTATACGATCTTGGGTGGAATTGGCTGAAAATTTTGTCGAACATTTTGTCTTTAACATAGACAACGAAGTAACTATAGCAACCTTTTGTCACATGACACAAGAAGATGGTGAGACATTTATCACTTTCTTCCAGAGATGGAAGAGTCTAGCTAGTCATTGTCCCATCGAACCTGAAAAACAAAAGGTCACTATCTTCCTCAAAAACATCAACCCCAAACTGAGAAGTGACTTACGGGTACACTATTGCACTTCATTCATTGACTTGGTACAAAAGGGGATCATCCTTGAAAAGGGTCTTATTGACAAAGGTGAAATCAAAGTACCAGGTAAGAGCCCGATTGTCCAACATCAAAATGTGTCGAATGATAGAAACAAGTTCTGGTCTAGGAACAAGAATGTCACGAATGACGGCATAGTTGATGATAAACACATAAATACTAGACCGGTCATCACACTTAGAGGATACAACCGACAAGCATACATGATGAACAGTCCTGATCAAATGGTTAACTATGTCCAGAATTCACAATAGCAAAGACCATAATAAAGGAGATTTCCAATGCGAGAATTTACACCTTTAGGGCAACCAATCGAGGTAGTCTTCAAATAATTGGTCAAACATAATCTTATCAAACCTTTAGAACCAAGAGAGTATGATCCTGGATAGTTCAAACCTTCATGGTGGGTCGATAATGCTTTCTGTGACTATCATCGAACAAAAGGGCACAACCTCCAACAATGTCGCCAATTAAACAACATCATACAAGAATTTGTTGAAAATGGAACCATAGAGGTTGGTGGATAGAAAAACACTAAGAACAGTGATCATAAGGTCTTTACAGACCCCTTACATGACCACAAAAAAGGAAAAGCCTGTAGTTCGGGACCCCAAAATAATCCATCGGCCAATTATAACAATACCAAGTATGACTATGGTAAAGGAACAATCATAAACCACCTCTGAGCCGCAAATGAGAATGTCAATACTTTCACCATCAAGAAGCATCGAAAATGTAATGTGAACACTCGCAAAACTAAGATTACTATTCCTGGTCTTTCTTCTGAGCCATCTATGCAAAATTCCAAGTTCAAGTACAACCTTTTCAATCAATTGAGTAAAACCCCCGCGCAAATATTTATCTTGGAATTGTTGACCTTATCACCTCAACATCGATCTATCCTTGACAAAGCTCTATAGAACACAACTATTCCCACAAACTTAGATGTCATTTGTTTCAAAGAGATGGTGGGATATTTGACCAATTCGTATCATGCTACATTTTCCCAAAAAGATTACTCAATTGAAAAGTCAAATCATAATGACCCCTTACATCTTGAGGTCTCAGTCCATCAAAACAAAGTCCAAGGAGTCTTGGTAGATGGAGGAGTAGGTTTGAACTTTTGTACCCTTAAATTGGTTAAGGCATTAGGATTCTTGAAAGACTGTGTAGATACCTCTAATTGTATAGTCATCAAGGCTTACGATGATGAGGAAAGATCGTCCAAAGGAGTTGTTACACTCCCTATTTGAATTGGCCTAGCAATCATGAACATCAGCTTCCAAGTCTTGGATCTTACCCTTCCATAAAACTTGTTGTTAGGCAGACCTTGGATACACGCAATGAAAGCTGTACCTTCAACATACCACCACTGTCTCAAGTTCCCCTATAATGGCACAGAGATCACCATTGATGGTGATCCAGATCCTTTCCAGTATTGTACAAGCCTAAGGGATCTTCCACAATGAAAAGTGCCTGTTAATCAACAGGCTTCATCATCCACTCTATCCCAATACATTGACCAATCACACCTCACTAAGTCCATTTCATTCAAACCACCATCATCCACTCCAAAACTCGAGATCCAAGACAAAGGTTGTGGCAAATATAATATAAAGGCATCATAGTGTGTTACTGCACTGATTCCACCTAAGGCATATGGCCTACCCATGGTGGATAAAAGACCGTCTATGGTCACATTTCATGTTCCCCCTACAACGATATTGAAAAAATGGGGAGAGTTAAGTGAATAAATTGTGGATCAAGCTTATTCCTGGTTGTATCAAGAAGAACATGAATACCCCTCCTCGTCTATTCAAATAGCCAAGCACCTATATAGAAAAGGATTTAAGATAATGCAAAAGGAAGGCTATGACAGGCATAGTGGGTTAGGACTGTAACATTATAATAAATCTGTGATAAGATCTACAACTAGAACAAACAATTGTTAATCCTAATCTAAATCAAAACTAATCTAAAAATCTAACAATAAAGAACAAATATGAAAACATGATAAAAACTAAAAAAACTGAATTGATCTCACCGAATATGCATTCATTCCTTTGAATTATCTCCATTGCTCTTCTCCATTTTGCCTTTTTAGCATTCTTGCCCTCAGATTTCTGTGTTTGAATGGAAGTATAGTTGTGTTGAATGTCTAAGCAAAATATCGAAGAATGGTGTCTTCTCAAAAGTATGTATGATTTCGAGAGATGAGGAATAATGATAATGACAGGTCATTTTATAGATTTTGTGTTTTTGAATGATCGGCTCAGATTGAAAGAGAGATCGACAGATGAGATTGATGAATGCCATGAGATGTGAGTTATGTCTCAGATAGAATGTGAGTTATAACATGAGTCAGGAAAGACTAAAAATAGAACAAGATCTTAATCTTCAGTTAAGAATCTTCGAAAATAGAAGAAATAGAATTTTAATTTCAAAGACAAAGTCAGAACTCAAAGATGAGGAATTCGAATGCATAATTAAATTAATTAATTAAATAAAAGATATTTAATTAATAAATGCATACATGCATATGAGTTAGAAATAGTTAATTGACTAGTTGTGACGGAAAGTCTTTCTGCAGAGATGATCAGTAGTTAAATTCAGAGATAACTCGAGAACTAAAAATAGATCTTGAGTTAGAAGGTGAGTGAATGATTAGATAACGGATCGATAGAGGAATGTGACATAAATGAATTAAATGTGAATTAAATGTGAATTTGATTCAACATTTGGAAATAGAAGATTTAATTAAATAAATAAAGATAATTTATTTAATTTGACTTTTGAAAAGGAGAATATAAATAATTAAATAATAAATATTTAATTATAGATAAAGGGGGTTAAATGAATAATTAAATAAAGATATTTAATTATAGTTGGAAAAGTATGATAAAGGGGTGATTAAATAATAAATTATTTAATTAATAGATAAAGGGGAATTAATGAGTTAGTGACATAATTAAATAAATATGATTTATTTAATTAACCAAGTTGAATAAAGATTAATAATGAATTAATTAAAAAGGGGTATTTAATTAATAGAGGAAATATGTGTTAGAAAGGGTAATTAAATAATTAACATTATTTAATCATGACTATGGACTGTAAAAAATTATGTCGAATGTGGTGTTCATAGGCCTAGACCAATTTTCGGTGTCTATAGTTTGCCCCTCTTTGATACAATGTTGGTACACTGTTGTATCAAAGAAAATATGCCCCAGTCATGCCTCAACGTGAAATAGGTTAGGGTATGCCCCGGTGAAAGGGAGAATGACAAGGAGGTAGTGGTATGCCCCCTCAAGAGGATAGGCGGGTTTGAAGAACATGAGTGTGCTCTCGAAATGGATAGATAATGGTGGTGAAGATGCAAAAAAGAAGAATTGTTAGCATGGATGATTGCAGAATGTTAGTAAGAAACAATTAAGTTTGATTGATTGAGAAAAACATATAATATTCGATATATTGCCAAATATACTATACTTGTTTTTTATCATTATTGGGTGGGACATGACACAGATGGATAGTACACACTATGATATGAGATGGACCATAGTGTACAAAGTCATCCATTTGTGAAAAACAGACAGTCGTAGACAAGGAGTGTCTTAACTTAGACTAAGGACAAGATGCCCTAGTCTTTTGGTCAAGACAAACCACAGACAACAGAAAAATAAAAGACGGGTCATGAGACGTCATTGCTCCTCTAAATCCTTTATAGGACATCCTTGAGGAAACTAGTAACATGACTCAAAAACCAATGTTAAAAAGACAGTTGACAGATAGGAGCCAAAGATAAAGAATCCTGAGATGTCGTTGCTTATCTAAATCCTTCAAGGGACATCCTTGAGAAAGCTAGCAATAGGATCTTGCACAAATCGATAAAAAGATAAGACAAAGTAAGATATAAAGTCATAAAGCCAAATAAATGTATTCACCAAAACTTGATCTTGTGGGATTGTTTGATGTTGATGTTGACATAGCGTAATGTGAGAGAATGACACATACTGCATAAGACGTTGAGTCTGGTTTCGACTTGGTGACTTTTGTATAAGGCATGACAAAGCTTGGTTTCAGTAAGACACATGCCATATAAGACATTGGAGTCTGATGACGTTGAGGTGACAAGCCACATGAGACTATGACAATTTGATGACGTATGTTGACAAGAAAGACATATCTTGTTTAAGACATAGGTTGATCACTTTGACAATGTGTTTGATATTGACTTGATGACTGTTGAGACATTTTGGCTTGTTGTTGCATGACTTGTTTGGATTCCTTGACTGATAAACTATGTGTGTGTAGACAGTGTATGACATGAGATGATACCCTAAAGTACAATATGCAACTTGTGTGATAGTGATTGTGAATGAACCCTATTGGACTGACCTAGTGTGGTCTCGAGAGCTCATCAATTGATTAGCCTTGCCTACGTTGTACATACAGAGACCTCATAGTTCTACATGAACAATGATTTGAGTATAAAAAGAGTCATGATTTTAGTGTGTGTGATACATGACAAACCTAGACTAACAAACCTAATGCCTCGGGGGCACATCGATTGATGGCCTTGCCTACGTCCCAGTCGCAGAGGCAACGTAGTTCGACTATGTCTACGACTGACCTAACATGACCAACTTGACATGATTGACTAGACATGACTGACTTGACATGATTGACTTGACATGATTGACCTGACATGATTGACTTGACATGACTGACTTGACATGATTGACTTGATTTTTTTTTGGGATTTTTGACATTTTTTGATTTTTTTTGGATTTTTGGAGTTTTCTAATGTTTTGGGATTTTGAGGACATTTTGGATGGTGTGACGTTATGTACAAAGTGTTAGGGCACAGAACAAGGATTTTCCCCCATTCATGATTATGATTTGGAAGATGGAGTGGGTAATGCGACGAAATGGACGTTTAGATGTCAATCGTTCCAAATGATGGATAGGACAACCATTTATTATAAGTGATGGTGAAAAAGTCTGATTAGAATGATGGTAGACGGAAGAGCGAGCTTGACTACACATGGCGCATGTTTTCCAGGTTTTCACCATGGTACTTATCCATAGAGCCACCGAAGTGGTTTTCACTAGTGGACGAATTTATTTCTCTTTACTTTTTTGATTTTCTCAATTTTTTTTTTTTTGATGTTACAAAGACGCTTGTTTGCCAGGTTTTCATCAAGGTAACCATTTTTTTGTATTTTTCCAGATTAAAACACGGATTCTCGGAGACTTAAGCATAGAACGTCTTTAGATGTAGACTGTTGATAGGGGACAAAAGTGGTTCTCCATCAGGAGTAGAGAGTTGGTACACTCCTTATCCAAAGGCTTCTGTGACAATATATGGCCCCAACCAGTTAGGTTCAAAATTTCCTGGTTTCTCACGTTCAGCTTGGTTCTTAGGATTCTCCATTAATACCAAGTCACCAATGTCAAAGTGTCTATTGAGAACCTTCCTATTGTAACTATGAAAAAGACGATTCTGATATGCTTGTAAATGATCTAATGCTTTCTGTCTTCGTTCATCCAACAATTCTAGCTCTTATAACCTAGAGACACGATATTCTTCATCGTCGATATGAACCTTCAAGGATACCCATAGAGAAGGTATTTCAACCTCAATAGGTAAGATAGCTTTAGACCCAAATATGAGGGAATATGGAGTGGTGCCGGTGGGAGTACGAATGCTTGTACGATAAGCCCATAAGGCAGGATTAAGTTGTAGGTGCCAGTCACGACCAGCGTCATTGATAGTCTTCTTAAGGATTCTAACAATAGTTTTATTAGACGCCTCAGCTTGGCCATTACCTTGTGGGTAATATGTGGTGGAAAAATGGTGTTTGACATGGAATTCTTCACATAAATGGCGTACTTCTTGGTTCTTGAATGGGCAGCCATTGTCTATGATTATGGATTGAGGCACACCATACGAAAAAATGATATAGTTTCGGATAAAATTAGATATTTGTGTGCCAGTTATGTATGTCATGGGGATAGCTTCAATCCATTTGGTGAAGTAATCGATAGCAGTGATGATGAATTTGTGGCCATTGGATGATGAAGGGTGTATCTTACCTATGAGGTCAAGTCCCCATTGGGTGAAGGGCCATGGTGAAGTAATTGGATGAAGCTCCTGCACTGGTGCTCTTATCAAGTCTCCATGTATTTGATATTGTCTACATTTCTTTACAAAGACATATGAATCTTTCTCCATTGTAGGCCAATAGTAACCTAGTTGCAAAATCTTATGGGCTAGAGTGGGACCACTCGAATGAGATCTGCATATACCCTCATGTACCACTCACAAAGTTGTTTGTGCTTCCTCAGCATCGAGACATCTCATTAGGGCATTATCTAAGGTACGTCTATACAAGGTTTCTTCGATGATGGTGTACTTAGCTGACTTTTGAATGAAGGTTCGACGTTGGTTATTGGATAGGTCTTGAGGTAGGGTTTGGTTAGTGAGGTAATCGAATATGTCTTTATACCAAGGAGATGTAGGACCAACAATGGTACACACTATCGCAGTATCAGGGACATCTTAAGAGGGGATCAAAAGCTGTTCAACTAGAAACTCGAACTTAGGCAAATTACTTGGAATATCCAACAAGGAACCCACGGTTGCCATTGCATCTGCAACTCTATTTTGGATACGTGGTATTTGTTGAAAAGTTATGTCATTGAAATACTGTTTGAAATTGTCAGCCATCCTCTTATAAGGTGCAAGCTTCTCATCCTTAGTCTCATAATCATCATTCACTTGTCAGATTACCAATTAAGAGTCGCCAAAGACATGTAGGCTCTTAATGTTCCATTGAGCTACCATTTTTAAACCTATCACTAAGGCTTCGTATTCTACTATATTATTGGTACAAGGGAATGCAATCCTAAATGATTTAGGAATGGTATCACCTTGAGGTGTGACAAATAAGATACCAGCCCCTAAACCATGATTTGTATGTGATCCATCAAAGTACAATTTCCATTCAGTTTTAATGTCAAGGTTGAAAAGAAATTCATCTGGAAATTTGCTACTAATGGATGATCTACCTTTATAGGTGCATCTACCAGTTGATCTACAATGACTTGTCCTTTTATTACCTTCCTTTCGATATACTGAATGTCATACTCGCTAAGTATCATAACCCAGTTAGCCAATCGGCTTGTGAAAGCTTCCTTACTTACGAGGTATTTACATGGATCAATTTTTGCAATCAACATGGTTTGTCGTTTATTGAGCATATAGTGCCAAAGTTTTTGGGTAGCAAAGACTACCGCAAGACAGGCATGTTCTATGTTGTTGTAATTCAACTCATAGCCCACTAAGGTTTGACTGATATAATATACCACTCTCTCATGACCTTGATCATCGTGTTGTGCGAGAAGAGCCCCTAATGCCAACTGAGTTGCTGAGATGTAAAGTATCAATGGTTTTCCCTCTGTAGGTGGCATTAGGACTGGTGGAGTAAGCAAATAGTCCTTGATTTGTTGGAAGGCCTCTTGACATTTAGGTGTCCACACAAATGGCACTCCTTTCTTGAGTAAATGCTGAAATGGATGTATTTTATTCGCTAGTTGTACTATGAAACGCCTAATGGATTATAATCTCCCCTGTAGGGTTCTGAGTTGACCAATGCTGGTTGGAGGAGGCATTTCTATGATAGCTCTTACCTTCTGTGGATCTAATTCAATGCCTCTGCAAGCGATGATATACCTTAATAGCTTCCCTGATTTGACTCCAAGGACACACTTCTTCGGATTTAGCCTGACATTGTAGTTTTCTAGCCTCTGGAATATCTTGTCTAACACTTTCAAATGATCTACCCTTGTTTCCGACTTGGTTATTATATCATCTACATAATCTTCCATGAATGTATGTACAAAGTCATGAAAAATCATGGTCATTGCTCGTTGGTAAGTGGCTCCTGCATTCTTAAGGCCAAATGGCATAACATTCCAATAGTATGTGCCCCATGGACATGTGAAAGCTGTCTTATGTTGATCTTCAGGTGCTATCTTTATCTGGTTATATCTAGAGAAACCATCCATAAGGGATAGCATCTCATATCCTGCAGTAAGGTCTACTATCATGTCAATATTTGGAAATGGGAAGTCATCTTTAGGACATGCCTTGTTGATGTCTCTAAAGTCAGTGCAAATACAAATGCCCCCAGTTGGCTTAGTCACTGGTACAGGATTCGATATCCAATTTGCATAGTCTATTGTCCTTATGAATCCTACATCCAGAATTTTCTTAAGTTCTACCTTGACCAATAGAGAAATTTGCGGATGCATCTTCCTCAACTTCTATTTGACTAGTTTGATACCTGGCTGTAGTGGTAAATGATGCAATATTAGGTCTGGATCCAGCCCAGGCATGTTAGCATATGACCATGCAAAGTTTACTTATCTCTTTTTGAAGAAGTCCTTGAATTCATGTTATTTTGTTTCTGTTAAGGAAGCTGCAAAATATACTATCCAAGGATTCTCTTCTGTACCTATGTTGACTGCAACAACTTCTTCCACTAGCATGGGTGACTTTTCTTGTGCAATGGGGAGAATATTTAAACCTCTATCCTCAGGTGCCTCAGAGAGGTTTTCACCCTCGAATACGTCCTTTATTTTGACTTTTTCTTTGTCCAAAGGTGCCTTTCGGTTTTCACCTAGGGACTCATCACTTTTATTTTCATTTTCATTTTTGCAACTCGAGGTGTAAATAGACTCCTCGAAATATGCTTTATCGTCCAAGTCTATGGTAAAACCTGCCTTATGATCCCCTCTAGGTATGCCTTCTCTAAGTCCCATGAACTCAACAATTGCTTCGTCGTTCTCGAATGTATCTATGATAGGTGTACCTTGTTGATCCCAGTCGATAAGTTCGGGATAGACAAGGGGCATGTCATCATTATAGTTTATAAGGGTTACTGCTGACAAGGTGAATATGGAATGGTTGACATGGTCATAGAAGTTTTGGACTAACTCCTTATTCTTCCTCCTAGGGGTAGGTATATTCTGTTGTGGGACAATGGTGAGGGCTAATTCATCAGAAGATGGCTTGTCAGGTGCCCAAGATGCAAGATCAAGGGTTTCCCAATAATAGTTCTCTTGCCATTCTGCTTTGGACAAGTGTTTCTTAGGATGAGGACTAGAATGTTTCAGTACAGGTTTCACATTGAGGTCCAACTCTCCAAATAAGACATCTATGTTCATGGTACTAGTAGATGAGAGGGACTCCCATTCACCATCACTTGAGTAAGGGAATTCATCATAGACTGAAGGTTTGTCGTAAACTGGAGGTGTATCGAAAACTAGGGGTTTGTCGTAAACTAGGGGTTTGTCATAAACTGGGGAAAGTGGTTCATGAGATGTCTCGATGTCTGCGTAATCACACTTCCTCTTGAAACGTTGACGAGGTACCAGGAAACTCAATTCTAAGTGGTTGACACCCTAGCCCCAGATATTTCGGTCACGGGTAGACAGTAATTGTTTCCATCCTTCCATTTTGATATAGTCCTTATAGACACCAAAAATTGGTCTAGGCCCGCGAACACCACATTCGACATAATTTTCTATAGTCCATGGTCATGATTAAATAATGTTAATTATTCAATTACCCTTTCTAACACATATTTCCTCTATTAATTAAATACCCCTTTTTAATTAATTCATTAATTCATTATTAATCTTTATTCAACTTGGTTAATTAAATAAATCATATTTATTTAATTATGTCGCTAACTAATTAATTCCCCTTTATCTATTAATTAAATAATTTATTATTTAATTACCCCTTTATCATACTTTTCCAACTATAATTAAATATCTTTATTTAATTATTCATATAACCTCCTTTATCTATAATTAAATATTTATTATTTAATTATTTATATTCTCCTTTTCAAAAGTCAAATTAAATAAATTATCTTTATTTATTTAATTAAATATTCTATTTTCGAATGTTGAATCAAATTAACATTTAATTCACATTTAATTCATTTATGTCACGTTCCTCTATCAATCAGTTATCTAATCATTCACTCACCTTCTGACTCAAGATCTATTTTTAGTTCTCGAGTTATCTCTGAATTTAACTGCTGATCATCTCTGCAGAAAGACTCTCCGTCACAACTAGTCGATTAACTATTTCTAACTCATATGCATGTATGCATTTATTAATTAAATATCTTTTATTTAATTAATTAATTTAATTATGCATTCGAATTCCTCATCTTCAAGTTCTGACTTTATCTTTGACATTCAAAGTCTATTTCTTCAATTTTCGAAGATTCTTAACTGAAGATTAAGATCTTGTTCTATTTTTAGTCTTTCTCGACTCATGTTATAACTCACGTTCTATCTGAGACATAACTCACATTGCATGGCATTCATCAATCTCATCTGTCAATCTCTCTTTTAATATGAGCCGATTGTTCGAAAACACAAAATCTATAAAATGACCTGTCATAATCATTATTCCTCCTCTCCCGAAATCATACATACTTTTGAGAAGAGACCATTCTTTGATATTTTGCTTAGACATTCAACACAGCTATACTTGCATTCAAACATAGAAATATAAGGGAAAGAATACTAAAAAGGCAAAATGGAGAAGAGCAATGGAGATAATTTGATGGAATGAATGCATATTCGGTGAGATCAATTCAGTTTTTTTAGTTTTTATCATGTTTTCATATTCGTTCTTTATTGTTAGATTTTTAGATTAGTTTTGATTTAGATTAGGATTAACAATTGTTTGTTCTAGTTGCAGATCTTATCACAAATTTATTCTAATGTTACAATAAGCATGCTTTCCAAAACATAGATAACACTATTATTAACCTTCTTCCAGATGCACAATATTTGAGACAAACCATCATAGAACTATAGAGCAGAAACATTTCTCTCAGTCCATAGACAAAAAACTCTTCCAGACTAGTTCACAAATTGGTGAACACAAATTTCACTCTCCATCAACCCAGAAGCTATATCTTAGGCTATATAACCCAAATATGCCCATAAGGAACACTACAGATATGCACAAGAATAAGATCAACATGGAAGAAATGCATAGCACAATACTAGAGCACATTCAAACCACACATTCAATTCTATCTTCATTGTATATTATATTTCTCAAAAGCAATTGATAACTCATCATATCAGCACACCTGCAGTACCATAAAGATAGATCCATGTAATCTCAAAATCTCTATAGTATCTCAACCATACATGTACCACCTACAATCACCTGATTCCTTTCACTACAAAAAAATGAATTGTGTTGACATCAATGTCAATATTTATGAGAACACCACCTTACTCATTCATACTTGCAACAATCTCCCCCTTTGTCATTGATGGCAAAACATGATCTAAAAAACCATCAAAGACAACATACACACTCTCTTTCTTCTTCTTCTCTTTTTTCTTCAAATTAGACAACCTACACAACCTTCCTGCAAACACTTCTCCTTACAATATTATCTCTCCCTTTCAACTAGATATAGATAGGATTTTTCACATGATTCTCTCTCCCCCTTTGACATCAATGGCAAAGAAAAGTTTTGCATGATTTTTCAACCATATAAAATTTTGATCACTCCCCCTTAGGAGTGCACTGATGAAAACACATACAAAACAATGATACACTCTACTACCCCTAAGGAGTAGATCCCAATCATTAGCCTAGACAGATGATGAATCTATAGATCTACTGGACTGCTGCACCTCTATGTGCACCTAGTTCAAAGAAGGAGGGGCAGTAACCCCCAACTTCTCCCTGAGCTACTCAAAAGTATCCTTAGGAAGATCCTTAGTAAATATATTTTCAATTTGATCCTTTTTAGACACATATTCAAGCTTGAATTCATTCTCCAACACCTTCTCCCTTAAGAAATGATATCTGATAGATACATTCCTTGTCCTTGAATGCATTGCCAGATTCTTTAAAATATTTATTGCACTTGTATTATCATAGAAGATAGATATAGGCTCATCACACATCACACCTATATCCTTCAGTGTTTTCTTCATCCATAATACTTGTGTACAACAAGATGTGGCATCAATATACTTGGCTTATGCAATGGATAAATAAAATGAATCCTATTTCTTGCTTAGCCATGAGACCAACCTACATCCAAGAAATAATGCACCACCACTTGTATACTTCCAGTCATCTACACAACCAGCCCTATATTCATCAGTGTAGGAATTCAAAGTGAAATCAATATCCTTAGGATACTACAAGCCATAATCCAGAGTGCCTTTCAAATATCTGAATATCCTCTTTACAACTATAACATGTGTTTCTTTAGGTTCTAATTGAAATATGGAAACCAAACATAATGCATGCATGATATTTGGTCTAGTAGCAGTAAGATATAATAGTCCACCAATCATAGATATGTACATGCTTTGATCAATTTTAGGGGAATCATCATTCTTACTCAGTTTGCATCCAGTCACCATAGGGGTACAAACTAGTTTAGAATCATCAATTCCAAACTTCTTCAACAATTATTTAACATACTTTGATTGTGAAATGAATATGCCCTTATCAATTTGATTCACCTAAAGTCCAAGAAAGAAGTTCAACTCACCAATCATAGACATCTCAAACCATTTTTGCATCTCATCTACGAGTTTCTTGCACATACCTTCATTTCCTCCAAACATGATATCATCAACATATACAACCACTATCAACAATTTGTTTCCTTCAACATTAAAATAGAGATTAATATCTATGAATCCTTTTCTAAACCTTTGATTTGTCAAGTATATATCAAACCTTGTATACCATGCTCTAGGATCCCATTTAAGTCCATATAGGGCCTTTTTCAACTTACAAACCATGTCCGATTTATCTAACAACTGAAATTCTTACGGTTGTTCCATGTACATCTCTTCTTATTCATTCCTTACAAAATATCCTCGTGCCAACATTTTACACACCATATATTCAAGGGGTTCGAATAATTTTCTATTAATACTCTCCCTAAGATGATGCTAGGTCTAATTCCTAGAGGAATTGCCTACACAAAATGAGGGAACATACACATATGTCATCTCTGGATCTTCTTTCTTCCTCAATTTTTATTTTATTTCTTACTTAACCTCATTCTTGTCAATTCTCTTCACTAGTTCATTATTCTTTATTAGAGTAGACTGCTTTCCCTTTTTACTTCTACAAAATCTTGAAATATGTCCCGATTTATTGCAATTGTAGTAGACAACATTTATTTTATTTGTTTGACCTCCACCAACCCTTGATCTGCACTAATTTGGTCTGTGTCCAAACTATTTACATGTATAGAAATATCTAGCAAAAGATTGATTCATTCTACCTCCATTAAACCTATTCATCATCACTCGACTAATCATCCTCACCTGAGATCTGTATTTCATAGCTCTATGTCCAAATTTCTTGCATGGAAAAAATAGTCCAGAGAAGGAACCATAAAACTAATTCATCCTACTTCTTCACTTAGTTTCCCTGTGACCAAATTTATTACATGAAAAGCAAACATCATTGAAATATGGGTACCTTTGAGAATTTGGTTGTTTGATAGGTGGTCTTCTAGAAAATTTTCTTGGATTTCTTGTTTGCTTCCCTCTATCTTGAGCCTGTTGATTGTCTGCTAGATTTAAGGTCTACACATTCTTAGAGTTTTCATCGGCTTCATTTCTCAAACCACCTTTGTCTTTAGAAGGTCGCTTCCCTGCAATCAATTCATCAAGATTGGTGGAGCTTGTCTTGAAACTATCTTCATAGATTTTTCTTCATCACACATGACACCTATATCCTTCAGTGTTTTCTTCATCCATAATACTTGTGTACAACAAGATTTTTCAACAATATACTCAATTTCTTCAATGGATATTGAAGCTGAATAATATTTCTTGCTTAGCCATGAGACCAACCTACATCCAATAAATAATGCACCACCACTTGTACTCTTCTAGTCATCTACATAACCAGCCCTATATTCATTATTGTGGGCATTAAAAGTGAAATCGACATCCTTAGGATACCACAAGCCATAATTCAGAGTGCCTTTCAGATATCTGAATATCCTCTTTATAGTTGTAACATGTGTTTCCTTGGGTTTTGCTTGAAATCTAGCAACCAAACATAGTGCATGCATGATATCTGGTCTAGTAGAAATAAGATATAATAGTCCACCAATCATAGATTTGTACATGCTCTGATCAATTTTAGGAGAATCATCATTCTTACTCAGTTTGCATCTAGTCACCATAGGGGTACAAACTAGTTTGAAATCATCCATTCCAAACTTCTTCAATAATTATTTAAGATAATCTGATTGTGAAATGAATATGCCCTTATCAATTTGATTCACTTGGAGACCAAGAAAGAAGCTCAACTCACCAATTATAGACATCTCAAACTCTTTTTGCATCTCATTTGTGAATTTCTTGCACATACCTTCATTTCCTCTAAACATGATATCATTAACATACACAACCACTTTCAAAAATCAGTTTCCTTCAAATTTTAAATAGAGATTATTATGTGTGGAGCCTTTTTTGAACATTTGATGTGTCAAGTATCTATCCAACCTTGTATACCATGGCTCTAGGAGCCTGTTTAAGTCAATATAGAGCCTTTTTCAACTAATATACCATATCCAATTTATCTAGCAACTGAAATCCTTCCGGTTGTTCCATGTACACCTCTTTTTATTAATTCCTTACAACATATGCTCGTGCCAACATTTGACACCCCATATATTGAGGGGGTTCAATTTTTTTTTTTGTTAATACTCCCCCTAAGACCATGCTAGGTCTAATTCCTGGAGGAATTTCCAGCACTAGATGAGGGAACATACACATATGTCATCTCTAGCTCTTCTTTCTTCCTCCATATTTTGTTTATTTCTTGCTTAACCTCATTCTTGTCAATTCTCTTCACTATTTCATTCTTATTTACTGGAGCATACTGCTTTCCCTTTTTACTTCTGCAAACTCTTGAAATATGTCCTGGTTTGTTGCAATTTTAGTAGACAAGACAACATTTCTTTGATTTGCTTGACCTCCACTAACCATTGATCTGAATTGATTTTATTTGTGTCCAAACTTGTTACATGTATAGTAGTATCTAGTAAAAAATTGGTTCATTCTACCTCCATTAAACCTATTCATCATCACCCAACTAATCATCCTCACCTGAGATCTACATTCAGTAGCTCTATGTCCAACTTTCTTGCATGCAAAACATTGTTCGGAGAAGGAACCATAAAACTAATTCATCCTAATTCTACACTCAGTTGCCCTGTGACCAAATTTATTACATGAAAAGAAAACACCATTGAAATATGGGTACCTTTGAGAATTTGGTTGTTTGATAGGTGGTCTTCTAGCAAATTTTATTGGATTTCTTGTCTACTTCCCTTTATCTCGAGCCTTTGATTTTCTACTAGATTTGAGGTATGTCACACATTCTTAGAGTTTTCACTGGCTTCATTTCTGAAACCACCTTTGTCTTTAGAAACTCTCTTCCTTGCAATAAATTCATCAAGATTGGTGGAGCTTGTCTTGAAACTATCTTTACAGAGTTTTGTTTTCTCCAGATCTACTTTCAGGTTCACCACTTCTTATTCAAGCCTAGTGCATTCATTAGTCTTTCTTTGCACCACTATATTAAGACATTCTTCAAATATTTTATTTTCCTCCACTAGCACCTTCAGTTTGATATCCTCTTCATTTGATTGTTTCAATTTCTCACTCACTTCTCTATGTATTTCTTTGAATTTATTCAATTTCTCTTTCAATTTCTAGATTCATTCATTTGCCTCGTCAATATTTTCTTTCAGATCTCTGTTTTCATTTCCAGCCTTATCAAGATCTTCAAGAGCAGCTTGGAGCTCTTCTTTATCATCCATTTGTTCAATCTTCAAGATCTTCCTCAAGCTATTAGGCTTCTCTGGAGGAACCGAGCTCTAATACCAATTATTGAATTGCACAAGGCAATTGAGAGGGTGGGGGTGAGTCAGTTGTATCAAATTACATTCACTTCTGATCTTAATGAATTCCACATCTACCTTAATCAATTATTAATTATAAGCATGAAATACAGATAATAGAAATAAAATACCAAAGAGACCAAATTTACATGGAAAACCCTATCAAGGAAAGACCATTGTGAGGATTAACTCATAATATAATAGTAATGCAATACCGGATACAAAGGCTCACTGCCACAGGGCTCACTACCCAGAAAGGACTCACTATCCACATACAAGGATCACTGCCTATAAATGGGACTCACTATCCAGAAGGAGGCTCACTTTATATAGATAAATATAGATAACAAAAAATACACCACAACAACTCACACACATTTGTAGCCTTGATCAAAGAATCGTAGACACCATTGGCTCACTACTTTTAAGAGTCTAACACATTGAAGTAATGCTACCTTAATTCACTTTCACGCACTCTTTTACACCTATCTCAAACTTGTCAACTCTTCTTTCTTGCAATTCACAACATCTTGAATTTTATTTATACCAACTTCAACTTTAGAAACTTTCTCCATGTTCGGCTACACATTCTTCATTTTAGAAATTAAAATTAAGTTGGTGACTCAACATTCCCATGGTGGATAAGAATGAGAGTGGACCAAATACATACTTAACCAGGACCCAAACAACATCTTGGATCAATCAAACGCTTCATTAATTGATACTTATCCTTCATGTAACGTGTAGACATGAGGTTGGCTAGACCTAATGAAATACCGATGAACATTGAAGCACTCACAAATTTGCAACAAGATGATAAAATGTGGACCATATAACACACTCCACCAGACACTGGAACACCTCTTAGATAACTTCATATTCATTCACAACAATTGTAACAACTTCCATATATATAACTCTTTCATCAGTCCAACCAGACTATATAGAAACACATAGTAACTCTGGAACAAGCCTTCCAAAGTACCAAACTATGAGCACATTTTCCAAAACACAAATAAAACTGTTATTGACCTTCTTCTAGATCCACAATACCAGAGACAAACCACCAAATAACTACAAATTAGAAACATTTTTCTCAGTCCACAGTGAAACAACTCTTCCAAACTAGTTCACAAACTAGTGAACACAACTTTCACTCTCCATCAAAGCTATATCTTAGGATGTATCACCCAAATATTGCCATAAGAAACACTATAGATCCAAAAAAGGATAGGATCACTATAGAAGAAATGCAGAGCACATTCAAAACACACATACAATTATTTCTTCACTATATATTAATTTTCTCAAAAGAACTTGATAACTCATCATATCAACACACCTGCATCACCATAAATATAGCTCCATTTAAACTCAACATCTCTATAGTATCTCAACCATACATGTAACACCTGCAATCACTTGATTCCTTTCACTACAACAAACTGAACTATGTTGAAATCAATGACAACATTAATGACAACACCACCTTACTCATTTACATGCATGAATGCTTGTCTCATGGAATGAATGCCATAAGAAGCATTAAAGTTAAATTACAATCCTATAAGCACGTTGGATCAATGAAATCACAATGCTTGTGATCATAATGGCCCAACAAAAATTTGAATCATAGTGGAAACAACAAAAATTCCACAACCTAACCATTGCACTATGAGATGAACCCATATATACATGAAATTTTATACATGTACATATATGATTATATAAATTAAACACCAAAAAAAAAATAGTATATTACCACAGACACATACAAATATTTCTATAATAAAATTATCTACAACATTATATGAAGGTCATAAATAAAATTAAACATTTTTAATTAAATGATAATTAACTTGTAATTACCACATAGTAAGCTTGCCATAAGCATCTACACACACACATATTAAAAAGACATTTACAATAGTAAATAATATAGTGAAAAAGAGAAACATTCCAATAGAAACAACCTTGAATACACCAAAGAAATAAATGATAAATATAAAACATAATGACAACAAGATAAGAAGATAATTTTGGATAAACAAGACACAATGCCAAAAAAAATAGATTGATCAAGATATACGAGCTTCTAGTGCTTTCCAATTACTTACACCCTACCAAGTTCCCCTTCTTTGGTAAAATATATTTATGTTGGTTTAGTTTCTCCTCTCAAGATACAAACTAGTATATCAATCATAATAATTTTGATAAAATATCACTCAAATAAATAAATTAATAATCAAACATACACTAGAGTTATCTACCTAAATTTCTACACAAGAGTGGATGATAGCCAATATGTTATCCAATATCATAATATAGTTAATTAAATAAATTTCAAAATTAGATGAAATAATTTAAGAGGAGTTGGAGGAGGCTCATGAAAAATATTGTGATTGATGCTCTATCTAGGAGGGATGAATCCACAAAGTCACCATTATGCACCATTTCCATACTACAAGAAAATTGGCTGGATTAGGCATGAGAATAATAAGAAAATGATAGATAAATAAAACCTCATTCAAAATCTCTAGTAAGAAACATGTTTGCTGGAAAAATTTCATTGAAAGGAGATACTCTATATGGTACAAGGACATGATATATATATGTAAGAAAGTAACCTTTAATATTATTATTCTATCAAATTTCTATGCTTCTTTGGTAGGTGGGTATTCAATATTCTTGGAAAATATCATAAAATCAAGCATGATTTTTCTTGGGAAGGGCTTAAAAGGGATTTATAGAAAATTGTGGCAAAATTCATCGTACATCAACAAAACAAGGGGGAGAAAATTAAGAATATGAGTATTTTACAACCATTATCTATTTTTATATAAGGTTAGAGGTGTCCATGAATTTCATATTTGGTTTTCCCAATACTAAACCTAAAAAATTTCTTAATGGTGGTCATGGATATTCTCATCAAGTATGCATATTTTTGGAATTTTTCACATTTATTTGTAGTAAGTACTATAGAAGTAGCTTTTAACTAAAAATCATTTAGAATTTCTACAGGAATTATGTCACCAAAAAGTGTAGCCTTTGACACGTTTCTCTCATTTGGACCCTTGCCTATGGATTTTGCTCCTTTTTCAACCTATTTTTACCCTTTTACAAGCCTTGTGACAAAGTGTTGTAAAAAAATTTCACACTTTACTAGGCTTGTCATCACCAAACCACCCCTTTCTTATGGAATAATGACCCCTTAATGTACATACATGTCCTATTTTTAGTGTGTTTTGTGAGAAAATCATGAAAAATAACAATAATCATACTTTAATCTTGGACAACCAATGAAAATTTCCCAGGTGGCATAGGTCGCCACCTTGGGAAAACTAGTCGCATGTGACTTAAAATTAAAATTTAACTTAATATTCTTTCAAGATTTTATCTCGAAAACCCTAAGGTTGGCCTGTGAGGTGATATTTCGGGGAAATTAGGGCATCACTTGTATAAATAAGGGTTTTTCCCCTCATTTTCAACCGTATTCTTCCACCTAAAAAGTATCATTTTTCACTCTCTCATCTTCTCAAGCACTCATGCATAACTCTTCTCAAGCAAGCTAGGGTTTGCATCTTAGGTCAACAAGACATCTTTGTTGAAGCATTCAAGGGTTGAATCTTTGCTGCAACTCAAGATCATTCATCATGACAAGGTACTAAGTCCATTTACTTTACATTTCATGCTCTCTTACTTTGTTTCATAATTTGATTTGATTATCTAAAAGGGGCTTGACTAAGGAAAGCCCCCATACCCTAACAATCAACCTTTCCTTCGATCTCTCCTTGGGTGTTTGCAGATCTAGGTATCTTGGTAGCTTGGAGATCATTCAAGAGTGGATTTAAAATTTTTTGGAGACACCTCCTTGTTGGTTAGGTTAAGAGTCTACACAAAAGGACACCTACAGGTCAAGAATCAAAGTTGTAGATTCAGATACCTCAAGGAGTAGAAAGTGAAGACTGAGACCTCTAGATTCCACATTTAGATTTCTCGAAAGGATGAAAGGGACTAGGTTGCCATCAGTGGTTATCTAGTCCCACCATACATTCATTTTAGGGTTTTCTATAGATCTGAGTACCCTTTTGGCAGAAACTAGTCTCAAAAGATTTTCATAGAAAAAGGACTAGGCCACCCAGAATGGCATAAATATCCTATTGGACCTTTGCATCAGATTATTCAAGTTTCCAAACCTCCAAGCCATTCCTCTTCAGTTTCCAAGTGCACATCTTTCTTTCACTTCATTTTTGTTATAGTTTTGTTTACATTTCTTAGTTCATTTGCATATCATAATGTGTTTTCCAACATAGTTACATTTTCTAGTTCTTGCATTGCTATTTAGTTTCCATTTTCCATTTCCAACATTTAGGGAATTATACACACATCAATTTAATCCCCTAACCCCACTTTGAATGAAGACACCAAAAATGCACTTAGTGCAAAAGATAGCCAATTCCTAACCTAGCTTCTAGGTGAAAAACCCTAGAGGGCTATTGGGGAATCCTCTTTCCCTACTTGATTTTTGGTGGTTCATTTTAGTGAACCCGATGTTATTACACCCTCTTTTCTAATTTTTACCTCTTTAGCATCCTATATTTTCATTGCATTGCATCTTTCATTGTTTACATGGCATTCTAGGGTTCAAATTTTTGCATTAGTGAAAGAACATATAGGTTGCATCTTTTGCATCTTAAAACATAAAAATATTCTACAATCTTGAATTTGCATGTTAGGTCTGCATGACCCAATACAAAATCCACCTATAGCCATCAAAATAATCTTAAAATCTCAAAAAAATCAATAGGAGGACTAAGTCGCCACTATGGGCGACCTAGTCCCTTTAGACCTCTGAAATTGTCCTCTATAGAGTTGAAAACTCTATTTTTAGGCTTTAGTTTTCTCCCATTACCTATCTGTATCATTGGGTTGTGTTTTTGTAGCATGCATTTCATTAAATCTAGCATAAATTAGCTCATTTCATACATTGTACATTTTCAATTTTTCATTTACAACATGTCATTTTCAGATCATTGAATAGTGTAGTCAATAACTTCCCTTCATTGAAATCTGAAAATTACATTTCATTCTTTCCATTGAATTTTAATTTTACATAGATTTTTTTTATATTCTCAATAGCATTCATGGTACTTGTGGATAGCATTAGATTATTTCCATTTGCTGCATTAGTTCCTAGATCATTTAAATCAGATTCTTTAGAAAATGAAAATAACATTTTAACAACATCACATGCACCCACTCAAAAAATTAGAGATAGCAAGCCCTTTAGTAGTGATGAATTAGACATGTTAGATGAAGCCCTTGAGGACTTCATCTCTTCCTGATCATCCACTAAAGCTTCTAATGATGAGGATACAACCATTGAGAATCATGATAATCATAATTGTTCTTCTCTTGATATCTCTCCCATTGGTGACAAAGGTATATTGCAGAAAAAAGACACAATCGTTGAAGATCATGATGGTCTTGCTCGTCTTCCTCCTCCCCACTTTGCAAAAAATTAAACAACAAAATGAAAACATCATCCCCTTACCCAGTCTCTATAACCATGACCCTCAAATCTGTCCTTCTCATATCCCTCCTCGATGCAAAGAGGATAGGTTGGTATTTGAAGATACACCTATTATAAGTCATGAGACTCTTGAACCTACCTTCCCTAATGCTCCTCCCCTTTGGGATAACCTATTTGATAATCATGATGGTCCTTCTCTTGATGCCTCCCTTACATGTGGTGGACCTCTTCCGAGCTCTCCTACTAGGGTTGATAGTATGGAACAAGAGCATGAGACATTAGACAATCAAATAGAACCCTCTCCTCCTCATCCTTTTCCTAATCATCCCATCATTGGTCCTTCCCCTACTTGTGATGAAGTTGTTTTTGATGAACCAAACATTGAATTTCATGAACATGTGGTTTGTAGTTCTCCTAAAAACTCTCCTCCTAGGGAGGACATCATGATGCAAGATGAGGATAACATTGAATCTCCTTCCCAAGGGGACATTAATATTATTCAACCTCAACTCATACTTTTCCCCCCTTCAGAAAAACCTAAACCCGAACTTATCCTCTACCCATCCAAGACTAATGTGTTGCAGCAACTGATTCATAATACTGTTGCTCATACACATTACACTTGAAACAATCTGCACCCACCCCAACCAAAATAAACATCCTTACCCTCATCCACTCCCATATTACCTAGTGCTCCTTGCTTAAACTCACTCATTAGGGAGTATGACCTTGTTGACCAACTAAGGAATACTCCTAATAAAATATCTTTATGGGACCTTAGCCAAGCCTCCCCTCACTATCACAACATGTTGCAAGATGCCTTACAACAAATTCCTGTCCCTTCTAATGTGAAAACAAATGACATAGCAGCTATGATTCAAGGCTTAAATGCTGACATTATTTTCCACCAAAGTGAGCTCCCTCCTTTGGATGTGCAAAAACAAGTTGAATCTTTTGTAATCTTATCTCAATATAAATGTATAGGGATCAGGTGAACCCTTGTTGATAATGGCTTAATTTTTAATGTGTGTAGTGTCAATCTATTGGATAGGCTCCATATCAATAAATCAACCATTCAACCTACCTCCTTATCTATCAGTGGATTTGACAATGTAGGAAAAATGCCACTTGGTCTAATAACTTTGCCTCTTACAGTTGGAATGGCCACAATAGACACATTGATTCATGTTATGCCTCATGATCTTTCATACAACCTCATTTTAGGTAGGACATGGATTCATGCAATGAATGGGGTGCCTTCCACTCTTCATCACAAGATGAAGTACATCTACAACAACAAAGTGTACATGCATGATGCTGATCCTAGGCCGTTTAGTGTCTTACAATTTGAGCAAAAAAAATCCAAACCCTTCAACACCTTCACACCAACCAAACAAGTGGAACCCATACATCACAAGTCCTTTGATGATGGTTGGGGTTCCTTAGAATTCACTCCTTCTTTGCTATGGGAATCCAAGATCACAAACATAGAATATGAAAATAGAAATGTAGTCTTGTCCACACAAGAATTGACCGATCCTTTGAAAGCATCCACCTCACCTACTTTAGACAAAGAATCCAACAAAAAACCCTCACCCAATCCAAAAGTTCTGAAAAATATCTTTGGAAAAGGATATGAGCTCATCAAACAACTTGGCTATAGTGGAAAAGTATGTGGTGCTAACGAACAAGGTATTCACAACCCTATCGAGCCTTATACGCAAACAATGCATCATGGTCTTGGATTTTTTCCTTTCATCAAAATAATCAAACCTTCCTCCAGCATCAACACTATCCCAAATCATCCTTCTAAATCATCTTCCAAAAGTGATCCTTTGCAACACTCACAAATAAAAAAAAAACCTTCACTTAATGTCATCTCACAAAACACTATTGATTCAGATTTTACACACTCCTCTAAAGGAGTGTTCAAAATCTCACAATCTATAGCGCCTTGTGTAAGTATGACTTCTTGTATTAAGCAAGCCACTTATTTGTTAACAAATAAAGAACCACCTTCTCCCCTTGATCAAGAGGGTATATTGTTGAGACTCCTTCAAGGTCACTTGATCAACCTTCCTCCTCACACTCAAATAAATGTTTCAAAAAGCATTCCTTTTGGGATTAGCACCTAGTCCATGATCACTCTACTAATGATTGTAGGGCCTTGAGTAGTAAAATCCGACATCTTAAGGAGTTTGGTGTTCTTCCTTATGTGGGGGCACCTCTTTCCTCTCATTGATACCGATTTTCACTCTCCCTTACATCTCATCAATCCTTTCGACTCACTCTTGTCTTGCACTAAGTGGGGGCAAGTGGTTAGGAAGCCTCTTCCCTCGTATGTCACTTGCTATTGTCCCTTTTGACTACTTGTTAACCTTTCATGAAAATATAAGAGAAAGCTTGGGATGTGGACAACATGTCTTAAGATGACTTGCATGTGACATACACCCCTTTCTCATGACGTAGCTTATTAGAAACATATGACTTGGCATAGGGCTTTCCAAGCAAGCTCTCATGTCCTCTTCTTCTTCTTCCTCTTCTACTTTAAAGAATTTTCTCACAGTAAGGTATTCCACAATTTATTTAAAGTGGGGGCATACATCACAACTCAAATCTTATTGTGTGATTTTATTTTTCTTGAGACTCCCTCTCTTGAAAATATTAGGTACAATGTTGCTTAGGATGAGACATTTGTATTTTTTCCTCTTTTGCATACAAGATGAATTTTTCCTCTCTTGCATACAAGATGAGTCCATTTGCATTTTTCCTCTCTTGGAAACATTACAGATGATGTTCCTTAAGATGAGACATCACACGAACTAAACAAAATCCCTTTGAACATTCCCTACACCATTCATTTCAAACATCATTTTCTTTTGTGGTGCCTTATCAATGTTATCATGAGGTATAACCTTGGTATGGTTAAGCAGGAAGCCCAAAAATCAGCACGACTTTCCCCATAGCCACCTTTGCATGTGTGAGTACATACCAACTATGTTTATGTTTCTCACCTTCTTTGGGATAACTCACCCCATGGATAACCTGATGTTCTATGGCCCCATAGTGAGCACATCTTTCTTTCTTCTAGTTCTTGTCTTTGCATGATCGTGTATCTTGTCTTGCTGCAATTCATTCACCCTTGAATGTACTATTTGGTGTTGATGTCTCATTGACTTAGAATCTTGAACCCTGGGGGCTTGACCACCTCCTTCTTCTTTCCAATTCTCCACCATCTCCACTGGGCTAATTTAGTGTGAGTTTGAAGCAAGTTCATCCTCTCACTAAAGTGGAGGCTAAATGTGTCACCAAAAAGTGTAGCCTTTGACACTTCTCGCTCATTTGGACCCTTGCCTATGGATTTTGGACCTTTCTCAACCTCTTTTTACCATTTTCTAAGCCTTGTGCCAAATTTTTGTAAGGTTTTGTAAAACCTTTTCACACTTTCCTAGGCTTGTCATCAACAAACCACCCCTTTCTTATGGCATAATGAACCCTTAATGCACATACATGTCCTATATTTAGTGTGTTTTGTGAGATAATCCTAACAACCAAAAAAAATCATACTTTAATCCCCGACAACCAATGAAAAATGCCCAGGTGGACTAGGTCGCCACCTTGGGTGACCTAGTCCCATGCGGCTTAAAATTAAAATTTAACTTAATATTCTTTCAAGAATTTATCTCTAAAACCCTAAGGTCGGCCTGTGTGGTGCTATTTCGAGGAAAATAGGGCATAAATTGTATAAATAAGGGTTTCTCCCCTCATTTTCAACCCTATTCTTCCACCTAACAAGTCTCATTTTTCACTCTCTCATCTTCTCAAGCACTCATCCACAACTCTTATCAAGCAAGGTAGGGTTTGCATCCTAGGTCAACAACACATATTTGTTGAAGAATTCAAGGGCTAAATCTTTGTTGAAAATCAAGATCATTTAACATGAAAATGTACTAAGTCAATTTACTTTACATTTCATGCTTTCTTACTTTTTTTCATCATTTTATTTGATTATCTAAAAGGGGCTTGACCAAGGCTAGCCCCCATACCCTAACAATAAACATTTCCTTCTATCTCCTTGTGTGTTTGAAGATCTAGGTATCTTGGTAGCTTGGAGATCATTCAAGAGTGGATTGAATAATTTTTGGAGACACCTCCTTGTTGGGTAGATTAAGAGTATACACAAAAAGACATCTACAGACTAAGAATCAAAGTTGTAGATCCAGATACCTCAAGGAGTAGAAAGTGTAGACCTTATATCTAGATTCCACTTTCAAATTTATCGAAAGGATAAAAGGGACTAGGTCACCATAAGTGGCGACCTAGTCCCACTATACATACATTTTAGGGTTTTCTATAGATCTAAGTACCCTTTTGGTAGAAATAGGTTCCAACAAATTTTCACAGAAAAAGGACTAGGTCACCCAGAATGGCGAAAAAATCCTCGTGGACCTCTGCATCGGATTCTTCAGGTTTCTAGACCTCTTCATCCTCCAGGTGCACATATTTATTTCCCTTCATTTATGTTATAGTTTTGTTTACATTTCTTAGTTCATTTGCATATCCTAGTGTGTTTTCCAGCATAGTTACATTTTCTAGTTCTTGCATTACTACTTAGTTCCCATTTTCAATTTAAAGCATTTAGGGTATCCACAGACATCACTTTATGCCCCTAACCCCTCTTTGAATGAACAATTGCACCAAAAATGGACTCAGTATGAAAGAAAGCGAATTCATAACCTAGCTTCTAGATGAAAAACCCTAGAGGCCTATTGGGGAAACCTCTTTCCCTACTTCATTTTTGGTGGTTTAGGAATCAAATACTAAGTTATTATGATCCTATATCATCCCTAATTGGATAGAAAATTTGATGCGATCAACAAGTTCTTAAATGGTTATCTTCATTATTTTATTTCAAATAAACAAGGGAATATGGTTGTAGTGGTTATCACTAGTATAATTTTGATATAACACTTATTTCCACACTTCATACAAAATTTATTCATTTTTGGAGCTATATGGGAAATATCCACCATCCATCACCTCTTGTCTGAGAATAAGTACTCTCTAGTCTCAAGGAGAACTTGGCAATGGCACAATGAAGAATAAAGTGGGAAGTTGATTATTGTTGCAATGAAATAAAGTTTGGCATATGAGATTATGTATGTGTGTAATTACATCCATATAAATAGATGTCGCTAAAATAAAATAAGAAGGATAAAAAGCTTTCACTCAATTATTATAGCCCTTATTTAGTTTTGTGGAAGATTGTCAATGTGGAATACAAAATAGAATTACTTTAGTCACTGAAAAATACATTTAGTATTTTATATTTCCTAATTGAAGAGTTCATTATTGGACAAATAATATCAACCTATAAAAAGTTACTAGTGTTGAGTAGGAAAAGTGATCCTAGATCCAATTAGGTTAGTTAGGATTATCCCCTTTTCACTTCACTCAACATTCAAACATAAACCAACTAGGGTTTGATGATTATCTTGCTACCACAAGGGAGAGACAACCTCTTAGGGTTTATGTTGTGTTGGGTTGTGTTGTGATAAATTTTATTCATGTTTTGAAAATCATATAATTTACATACAACACTAGATTTGAAAATTTAATTTAGCGGATAAACCAAAATGAAAAGTAACAAAATGACTTCATATCTAAGATTGATATACATAGAGGAACCCATACTATAAATTTGAGCATGATTTTTGAGGACAGGGGCGTAGGGTTCCCTAGATTGTCTTCCTCTATTTTTGGATCTAAAAAAATTTAGTTGAAGGTTATAGTATGCATTGTGTTTTCTCATACTATCACCTACTAAAATATTCGGATCTGATTTATACACATGGAAATAGGGGAAAAGGTTGTGTTAAATAAGGGCTTGCCTAATTCAAAACCCGTGTTGGTATTTATACCTCCACATAAAATAATTGATGATGATTAAGATGGAATGCCCTATTGCAAGGTGTGTGCCCTTGGTCTCCTTGTGTTGTGCAACATAGCACTTGAGTTTGTGACATGGCTTAACCGCCTTCCATGGATTCATTAACTTTAGCAATTATATCGGTCATGAACGAGTTGATATTTTGGTGTAACGAAAACCGTCCTTGCAATAAATGGTATCAGAGCCTAGGTCATGGGTTTCAACCCCTCACTTATGATGGGGGATTTTTGCAAAGAGTATTCCCTTGGTATCCTTGTGTTGTGAAACATAGCACTCTGGTTCATTACATGGATTAAACACCTCCCATGGATTCATTAACTCTAGAAGTTGTATTAGGCATTAATAGGTCAATATTTTGGTGCAATGACAACCATCTTTGCAACATGCCCTAGGCTAGGTAGAGGCGAAAACAATAATAGTTGATTGAAATTGATAAATGACAAATGATAATGTTACCTTGATGTGAAAACCATTGAAGAAGAGATGCCACACACAAGTTGATTGATGGATGCATTTATTGCTTGATAGACTTGAAAAATAATAGCTCACATACAAAATGGCTTGTTGTAGATATCATGTAGAGGATAACTCAATACTTCTTCATAATTGCATCATAATCACTTCTCATTCATAATTTGCTTCTAATGCTCAAAATGAGAGGAAAAAATGCTTATATATGCATTTTAATTAATAATTTTTGGTAGGGGCTGACTTGGGGCCATTTTCAAATCATAAAAGACGGCTAATCAAAATTTAAAACATTCAAAAAATTGCTTTTTTGTCTAGGGAACCCTATGCCTATGATTTTTACTTTTGGCCTAAAATTTATAGGGATGATGGGGATTTAAATGTATTTATTAATCTCATCTCGAAATTAGTAAATTATTATTACAATTAAAGTTATAGGAAAAATAGGGTGTCAAGGCAGTGTGAAATTGTCAAGGGTGAAAATTTTCCATGCTACATTTAGCCCCCACATTACTGAGAGTATGATCTTATGTTCATACTCACACTAAAGGAATACAAATCCATATCAAAATGTTGAAGAGACAAGATGAAACCAAGTTGAGGGTTAAAAAGACCCCAAAGTAGGATCTCATCAATCCATAATGAAAAGAAAAACATGCACATAAGAAAATAAAAAATTCACTCACACAAAAAGCACTTAATGAAAAATAAATGGAGTGCACTTTAAAAGAATACACAAATCATGCACAAAAAAACACACCATTTAGAAAATAATACACGAAGAAAACACTTAAAATACATAAATCAAACATGTAGAAGACACAAAGTAGACACATGTAGTAACATAAGATAAACAAAAAAATACAATAAAACATAAAAACAAGGGTTGGTACTAAAAAGGATTCGAGCCAGTAAGGTAAAGAGACCCGAGCCTTCAATTTGTCTCAAATAGAAAATGTCATCCATCAAATGTGTTGTTTAAAAAAAATGGTGCTCTGATAAGTATTTTAAATCACCCATGAGACAAATGGCTCTACTAGAAAGAAAGGTGTGTTATGCTATGTTTCCATGTAAAATTATCATGTTCATGAATCGACAAGCTCTATTATGCCAAATTCATGGACTATTTTGTCATTCATGCTTCAGGGAGCGCACAAAAGTTTAACTTTATAGGGAACGAATCAATGCTTAACATCATAGGGGACAAACTGATAACCATGGCTCAAGGGGCATTTTAAATAACACCACCAAAAAAGGGGTATGTGAATAAGTCAAATCTCACAAGACGTTTATGAAATGGATAGGGTGGTATGACCCCCTTAAAATGTCAATATACTTTCTATATTAGTATTTTAAGGAGAAGAGATTAAGAGGGGATCCTTGAAAAGAATACACACCTCCCAAAAACTAGTTATCCTTTCCCCCCAAGTGTAAAGGAAAATAAAACCATACAAGATATGATTGTGTTGCTACCATAGAAAATTTTGGTTTCACTTAAGATTGTACCACCATGAATGAAATTGAGAAAAAATATGAAGCTATAAATGCCACATAGTGAGGAGCAACACCATAGAATAAAGATCATTATTGTTTAGAGTGTTTAGGTGCATCAACACATGGAAGATAACCACAATCATTAATTTGTTATATTTTATTATTCAAGGCTTGGAATTCATTTGTGGAATGACCATGCACTCAATTATATACAAAAAAGGAGTTATTTCTATTAAAAAAAATCCATGTTGGAGGGGGAAGAGTAATCAAGCATGCTTTCCTTCGAAAAATATGTTCTTTCTTTGATAAAGGTGTACGAAACAAGTCTTTATCTTGTGAAGAAAAAATTTCTCACTTATGATATGGTGTTTTAAATATAGTAGATGATGGTAGATGAGATGAAGATAGAGAAGAAGGTTGGAAACCTAAACCCCTTTTTAAAAGGTGTGGTATAGAATTTACATAAAATTCATAGATTATGAAGTGCATAACAACCTGAAATCAAATTAATTAAAAATTACAAAGCATGTACTTACAAACTATCTAGAACCTTCAAGTCATTAAACATTATTCAATTACGAAATATAATTTTTATTTTAAAATTATAAATAATCTGTATTACCCAAGAGAAACTTTGATAACCACCTCCATTGGCAAGTGTTGTCGTCCAAGCACCTAGATTAACCTATTCAACATCCAAAATGAGATATAAGAATAACACATATATATATATATATATATATATATATATATATATATATATATATATATATATATCTATTCACATGTAATATTTATAATTATTTACTAGTTATATACCTCCACAATAGATGTGGTCGTGTAATAGGGAGGTGGAGGACCACTAAAAACATAGTGAACACTATGACCCTGAAATTTCATTATAATCATTGAAGTAATGTAGTTAATCTTGCATTTCAAAAATGAAATTTGATAAATTAAATTCAATGAACTTTCTAATATTTACTTGACTATTAAGGTCAAATTTGTAACTAAGGAGGGCATCTATCATCACCATCTCATCAACTATAGATGTACCCTGGGCACCTACATCTTGACTATCCTTGGGATCATAAACACAAAGTGACCCACAAGCCTAAGAAAAATGAGGTGGAACTCTACTCCTTGTAGACTTGCCCAACTCACCCTATGTTAGAGGATTGGTATGTTGTATGAGGCTCTAGGTGAGGGAAATAATTGATTGCAATGTATCCACCTAAACACTCTCCTTCACAATGAAAGGGATAGTCACATGCTCATACACTGGTCTAGCAAGTGGTCATCTCGTTGGTCACTGTACATTGATATGTGCCCCCACTCTATCCTGTGCGGAGCTCCCACCTCTACCCTAGAAGTCCCGCATGCCAAAATAGTTTGGGATTTTCTTGAGGACAAAATCATAGTAGAGTTTCCTCAAAAAATATTGTGGAACCTCATTTTTGTTGCATGGAGGATGGTCAAAAACCATCCACCACCTTTTCCAAAAAAAATTCTTTATCCCTTAGGGGTTACACCAATGGATACGAAACCTCTTGCTTAAGGATGTAAAGGTTGATTTGTTTTAAGGTTCGTGAATAATGCACACAAGTCAAATTTTGTATTTTTTTCATCTTTAACTTGTTTATATGATAATTTATCTGCATAAAATTGTCTAAACTCTCATGTCTTCTCTGAGTAACTACTTATTTGCTTTCTAATTGAATTTACATGTGATAGTATCAATTCAAGTGATTGAGCAAGTGTGGCTATATGCGAGGTTGTGCAGGTACATGATCTTTGAACCTTGCAATTAACTCATTATTTTTTTTGTTATTTTCAATTTGCCCCATTATATTTTCTTGAGTTCCTAGAGCATGATGAGGAATTTTTGGAGGTGTTTTTTGGGGTTGTTCTTTAGGAGGGATTTCAATATGAAGTGAATTAGGATTTTGAGGAGGAATTTGAGGATTTGGATGTGCAGTATCATTTCCTAAAAATAAAATAAATTTACATCAAAAAACATATTAAATCTACCTATTTAATACCAAATTCACAAAAAAAAAAAAATTACTCCTTTGACCTCCTCGAAATTGTGGTGGCATTTTAATGAAGATTTGGTGAAGAAACATAGCTGCTTTTGTTTTCTTGGAATGCGAACCCATCTTGGAGGGTTTGTAGGCCATGAACCAAATTGCAAACAACAGGGAATAAAATGAAATGATTTTTTTTTTGTTTAAATGACTTAAAATGCACTCATGTTATAACGTGAGCGCATTTTGGCATTTTCAAAAAATTGAAATGGGGTGGCCACTTTTTAGTCCCCCATATTTCTGCACCCACCCTTATAAACACACTCATGTTTTGTCAATGCATTCAAATAACTCGGGCACATTATAATGTGCTTGCATTTTGTCTTGATTTAGGAATCACCAAGCCTTTGACTTGGATTTTCTTTGGATTCCCAACCCAAAGGCTTCAACTACCTTTCCAACACCCAAAAACGTGTATTTTGCATATTCTATAAAATTTCACATAATCTCGTTTGTGCTAACCATTAGGTTTGCATGTATTTCAAGGTCGAGTAAAAAAAACACTTGGGTAATGTTAAGCCCTCTCTTAGCTATTTAACAATGTAATTTTTCCACATTTTAACAGTGTTAAGGCTTTCATCTTTAATTTCTTTTGTTGGTCTATTTTATTTTTGTCAAAAACCAATGTTTTGTACTTTTTACTTCTTTTTTTTTTTATATATAAAAGGGGTAAAAACTTTATTGAAAATCATAACAAAGCATTACAAAGAAGCAAAGGGCCAAAGCCCCAGGAACCAACAGAAACCACCAAAAAAGCCAGGAACAAAATCACCCTTCTTCAATACCACTCCCATCCCTAGCAAGAATCCTCTCCAAATCCTGACATAACTCATAGGAAACCTGCTCCCACCCATCGATCTTCCCACCATCTATATTCTCTAATGCCCATTTGGCCAGACAATCAGCTGCCCTATTCCATTCCCTTGGAATATGGCCACAAGATACTGACTCCATCAAAGAGCTAACCTGTAATATTTGCTGCACCATCATAGCCAACTGCCAGCTAACATCAAAAATCTTCTTTTCATGAAGTAAATTGACCAAGACCTGAGAATCAGACTCACAAATAACCTTATGCCACCCTAAAGCATACGTCCACTTCAAGGCATAGAGGATAGCCAAGCCTTCTATCCTGTTGACAGTCTGTATCCCTTCATTAGCGGAAAAAAGAAATACCACCGATCCTGAAGAATCCCTACCAACCTTGCCAATCCTAGTGGGTCCAGGATTTCCCCTACATGAGCCATCCGTATTAATCTTCAAAAAGCCAGCTGGAGGGGGCAACCAACTCCCCACCCTTTGAACTTTTTTCGTCACACGCCTACCTCTCCCGATGCACACAGATGTCGAAGATAGCCCCTAAATGCCCAACCGATCAACCATCTTAGCATCTCCTTTCTCTAACGGCAACACAATCTCACCTTTAGCTTCAACCGTCTCCTAGATCATTCGCACAATTCTAAACCAAACTTGTTGAATCCCCAATTTTTCTCCCCGAAAGATTCTCCGATTCCTTTCCAACCAAACTTGCCAAAGCAGAAAGATGGGACCAACATACCAAACATCCTGCAAGAAAGAGGCCGAGGAGGGGGGCCTCCCCAGACTATTCCAAAACTCCACTATGGAGGAGGGATGAAAGCAAGGCCTTTTCCAAACACTCCACCAGAAATGCCAGATCTGTAAGGTGAAGGGACAATGGAAGAATAAGTGAGGAGAGTCCTTCTCCCCACACCTACAGAGAACACACCTAGAAGGGCCTAAAAACCTCTCTTTCGGATATTATCCCAAGTCAAACACCTATTACAAGCCAAAGTCCAAATAAAGCAATTACACTTTGGCCAAGAAAACTTATTCCAAACTTTCTTCCACCGATGAACCTCCACCCCCTCAATCTGTTGGGAAAGCAACTCCTGATACCCAGAAGAAACGGTGTAAGCACCCTAGGGATTAGGAAACCAAGCCAACACATCCTCATCCATGAGTGAGCTACAACTTTGACAAGAAAGAATGTAATGAAGCTCAACTCACTCCTCCTCCATACCAGCAACAGGCCATTCCTCAGGATTCTTCCATCTCACCTCCACCAACTGCCCTTGAAAAGAAAGAGACTTAAAGTCACACACCCTCGACCATCCAGCTTCACAGAACCTCTAGCACAAAGTAAGCAAATGAGGATACTGAGAAACAATGGGAGGGTGACCATCCCAAGCGTCATGCCAAAAATGGGCCTCAGGCCCGCTCTTGCAAATCCAGAATAAGCCACCCTTAACGAGCGCAGCCCCTTTCTTCAGAGTATTCCAAATCACAGATCCCTTACCCGTCAAGTTGTAACAAGGGATATCACTTTGAGGAATCCCTGGATAGTACTTCTGAGTCAAAATTCTAGCCCACACCCGGTCCTATTCCACACACCAACGCCAATACAATTTAGCAGCCAGAGTCGTACCTGACAGCAACGACTGCCTTAACCCAAGACCACCAAACTATTTTGGGCTACAAACAACATCCCATCTAACAAGACTCCACTTGGAGGACAATAAACTACTAGCCCATAAAATTGTCTTGCTAAGGAATCAAGATGCCTAACAAAACCCATCGATGCCACCTAAATCATACACCTATAAAGAGGGAGAGCCTAAACCACGGATTTGAGCAACTGAACCCGACCCGCAAAAGACAGCCAACGAAGGGTCCAATGAGTGACTTTGACATGAAATTTTTCTAGAATAGCCTACCAAGAATCCCTATAATGCCTACCAACTGAAATAGGAATCCCAAGGTAGGTCAGCGGGAGATCCCCAATCTGAAATCTGAGAATATGAGCAATTCTCCTCTGAATGGAGTTCGGAGTATTGAAGAAAAAATGGAAGACTTTCCCTCATTAATTAACTGGCCTGATGCAGCAAGATAAACATCCAACACCTTGCGCATGTTAGAAGCCTCCCTAATAGTAGCCATGCCCATCAAAGCAATGTCATCCACAAACTGTAAGTGAGATTGCACTGGTAAGCCACCTCCCCATTACCATCCCTGAATGAGGCCCCCCTCCACATTCCTTTTTATCAATCATCCCAAACCTTCCACCAAAAGAAGAAACAAGTAAGGAGAGAGGGAGTCACCCTGCCGTAAACCACAAGAAGCATCAAAGAGTTCAGAGTGCTCCCCATTAATCAAAACAAAGAAAGAAACCGAAGTCACATAGCTCATAACCCAACATATCCACTCCTCCTCAAAACCAAAGGCCCCCAGAACCTTTTGGAGGAAGGACCATCAAACTCTATCATAAGCCTTAGCCATGTCTAGCTTGATGAACATAGCCTTATCTTTGGACTTGGCCATAGAATGAATATTCTCTGTAGCAATAACCACCCCATCCAAAATCTGGCGGCCCGCCACAAAACCACTTTGTTCCTCAGAAATCAGCAACGTAAGACACTTTTTTAACCTATCAGCAATCAACTTAGAGATAATTTTATAAATAAAATTGCAAAGAGAAATGGGGTGAAATTGACTTAACCGATCAGCCCCATCACCCTTGGGGATGAGAGCAAGGAAGGTAGAATTTAGGGCCCGAAGCATTTGCTTATTCTTTTGAGACTCTTGAATGACTACCAATAAATCCAGCTTGATAATCTCCCAAAATTCCTGGAAGAACTCAATTGGGAAACCATCTGGACCAGGAGCTTTACCCTTCTTCATCTGGAAAACAGACTTCTCCAACTCCTCCAGTGAAATATCACTCATAAGATGCTCCTTCATCTCCCAAGAGACCAAAGAAGGAATACAAGAGAGGACCTGAGCCTCATCAACCAAGTCCCCCTACGAGTCCTCCCTGAATAAAGAAGCAAAATACTGCACAACTTCATTTGAGATAGCCTGAGTAGAAGAAAGAAGCTCTCCCCTGTCAGTCACCAAAGCTGAAATAGAATTACCATGACGCTTGGCCTTCACCGAATTGAAGAAGAAGGCAGTATTCTTGTCTCCCTCCTGAAGCCAATGAATTTGAGCTTTTTGTTTCCAGTAGATCTCCTCCCTCAACTCCCACTCCTCCAGAGCTTTCAATGCCCTAGCCTATCCCGCAACAAATCCTCAGACACCCCATCCTTCGTAATCAACCTAGTAATACCATTCAACTCAGCTTGTGCAGCAAGCTTCGCATGGTAAATGTTTCCAAAGCATTGTCAGTTCCACTGTTTAAGCTGAAACTTAACATATTGAAGGAGTTTTACTTTATTTTTTAACCCTTCATTGAAATTTAAAATAAATTACATTTTTATAAACTAGACTCCATTCTACACATATTAAAAAAAAATTGATTAGTTTTCAAATATTATAGGGGTAGCATGGTCATTTTTTTGTTTTTCAGGATGTATCCACTTTGAAAATTAGTAAATATATATATATGTATTCATTAAAAAATTATCAAAAAGATCGGGCATAAACTACATGTTGTTAGCTAATTTCTCACTGAAGCGATTTTAAAATACTAAAAAAAAGTTAACATTTTGAGGGAGCCACAACATACGTTATGTTATGTTTTTTGGAAAAAAAAAGGACCATTTTGTGTTGCTCCCTTTTTGAACCCCTTAATCTCTACCATTTTCAAATAAAATTAGTAGTTTAGAAAGTAGATTTAGAGCACTGCAACCCTTGTTTTTGTTGCATCTTAAAAAAATTAGTGTAACTATCCTCAATTTCTCATCCAAAGTTAGTATTTCCTTACTTCAAAATAAAAGTGGCCACTTAAGACCCCTTTTTGGCCCCTCATGTTTGTGCACTTACCCTTTATATTCTAGTAGGGTAATTTTACAAGACTTGCATTATAGTGCACTAATGGGTTTTCATCATTCATCTCCATTAGGTTGCTCTTTTTATTTTTCAACTTAATAAGAATAGATCCAACTACCCTTTAAATTTTTGTAAAGGCATCCATAGGGACATCATGACTCAGTCGAAAAGCCTTTTTCAAGTGCTGATGTGTTGCATAAGACTAAGGACATATAAAATCTTATTAGTGGCAATATAGATCATTAATGATGGTGGTACCTACAAGACAATATTTAAGAATTGAGGATATATTCACTATCTAAGCATAACCCTAAAGTTTTTTATGTTGGGTTCTCATATCCACCTCTTGTTTGTATTTTATTTCTTAACTATTCTTTAAGTTACTATCATTATTGTTCTTGATTTGAGTGTTACAGGAGACTTTATGCAATGATACTATCATTCATACATTATAAAAGTCTCTACGTGTTCACCGTGAGATTAACCCCTTAGAACTCTCATGAAAACATTAAATGGTCTTGGAAATAGATTGTAAATTGTTTTGGAGTATCTGAAACCTTTACAAACCCTCCTTGAAGCATTAAAACCCTTTATTATCTTTCAAAAAAATAAATTTGGGCCAAGTATTTAAATTTAAAGTATAGAAAGAAGGTAGTTTAGAATGAAGGATTGAACAAGGATCATTGGATATATGGCCTACCTTGAATGCAAAATTAGATTCCCTTTAGTTACAGATCACTAATTACTTTATATTTTCTCAAATACTTTTGGGGCTAAAATTGATAATTTGATATGTGTTGGAAACCCTCACCTAGTGGTGCAGGGCACCATAGGTCATAGTGTCAAAGAGTTGCTAAATGTTGGTTTTTAAGTTGTTCAGTCAGTTTTGTTTATAATAAGGTCATTTAAGATGATATCTCATTTTTTGAAAGTCATTTTTGGTCGTTAGGAGTGATAGGTAGTTAGATATTTAAATATTGTTATTTCTTGCAAAAGTTTTCATGTTCCAAAAAATGCAAAAATGAGAATATGAAGAGTCATCTTTTGTAAAATGATGTTGAATTCGGTCAACTGGCATTCAAAATTTGGTTGGTAACCATTGTATGGAGGTTAAATAGGCTTTGGAATGCCAAAGAAAAGGTTGTTGAATTTTTTTTGGAGTGATTTGCAATAAAGATTTTGCCATTTCCCTGCATTTTCAAACATTTTGCTCTGTTCTTAGACTCTATACATGTTTGTAATATACCTTCGTGTTTTAAGGTTGATTTTTGGTGATGTAACAATGAGTTATCATCCAAATGTAATTGGTTTTAGGAGAATCCATTGAGTTTGAAGCATTTTAGAGAAATTTATTTGAAAACTGCCTTGAAACCCTGATTTTGAGCCATTCCACCTGATAGAAAATGCTCTAACTTGGTGGAATGGTAGAATTAGAGGTATTTTTTGTTTTCATGTGGTTTTCAAGAATTGGTAAGGTAGGTTGGTGGATATTGAGTGATGCCCTAAGCTGTTTCACCTCATGAAATGAGCAAAAGTGATGCATAGGTGTTAGGGATTGTATGAAAACCCTTGGAAACTTCTTGGTAATGGTGGGAATTTTTAGGGAAGACCTTTTTTGATGTTTCTAGGCCATGGGTAGAGATTTTGAGACTTGGGGTTGAGAAATATTGGTTGTGACCTATTTAGGTGAGCCTAATTAGGCCTTATAGCAGCAAGATATTTAGAATTTGGTGAGTAATTTTCAAAGTAACCCTATTTGGTTTCAAGATATGTTTTAGAAGGGAATAAAGGGTACTTTAATCTATGTTCGATTTTGGGAGAACACACCTACTTGGAAAGTTGTGCCTAGTTTTTTCACATGGGAGTGCTACTAGCGAATAGGTCTCTTTGGGAGTGAGCAGTAGAAAAGTGAAGGGTCAGTGTTTTATGAGCCTTTATTTGGTCCAATCATGTTATTCTTATGATGCTCAAGGTGTTCTATGGGTTTAGTAAGATGTATGTATCTTGAGTTCATTGTTTGGTGTCTTTTAGCCTTATAAAGCCATGTCTCATGTGAAGGAAGTTGTGAGTCAAACGGATGAACATGTAAGATTATGTTTTGTTCCTTTTAGAAACCTTTAAATTTTCCCCTTCCTCTACATCACCTAGCTATCATGATAGAGCTACAGTTGTCAAGTAGGAACCATAACCCTTCTAAAATCCATATGAGGAGTTTTTTTGGTGTGTAACATGTACTACAAGGGCTGACACATGTGATGTATGATATCAAAATATCCATATAGTTGTTGTACAAATAAAACTAGATTTAATGTGTAATTGGTGTTGGAATGTGGAAATTTTCTTGAAACATCTATTTTGTTGGATTTAACCTTAGGGTTAACTAGTTGTAGTGATACAGAACCTCATTTTGAATACTAGTGCTAAAGAAGCACCACACTTGTGAAAACCCTATATTTCTACATGGAAATCTTGATAAATGGGTCCTAATATATTTGGAGATTAAGAAAAATCAGGTGTAGATTTATACCTTTTCAAACATAGGCAAAGATAAAATTACAAGGGCTTATTTTTTGTGAGATTCCTAAAAAAGCATATAATTTTAGCATGGTGATTTAGTTTTTGACATGCATGCAATTATAATCATTTATTTTATTTTTGTAGTTGGAATGCTTATTTAAAGGTCGACATCATCGCTTCTAGATCTAATAAATTCATTGAAGCCATAAAAAATATTATTTCACATTATCCAACATTTCACCATTAGGGTGTAAGTATGGTTGTAAGAATTAAATTTGTTTATTATCCTACATGAGTGTCCTACATAGTAAAGATGCTTGTTTTCTTTGGGTGCTCAAAATTCAACACTAATAGCAATTGAAAATAACCTTGACAAGTACTTTCACCAAACCCTAGATAGTGAGTTATCTCTTTGTTACTAAATATATGATTATAATAAGTAAAAAGATATTCCTCACATAGGTAATAGTATAATAATAAAGAGGAAAAGTATGTCACACAACTAGGTGAATAGTCAACACCATTTGAGAACAACCATGTTGTCAACAATAAATGACATTCTAAGACTATTACAACAACAATAAGATAGTATTAACCTAAGAAATAATGCAACACAATAGAAGTTAGTTACTTAGCCCATAAAGTTACCATCCAAAATAATTCTTCATGTATAGTATCACTATCAAACATAGAAAAAAGATGATATATAATGATTATGGACTACAATCTTGCTTAGGCTATCATAATAGTATCATGGTGGATGACACACCTTTAGAATATTTTTTATGGTATCCATAGAGCCATTATCGACACTAAGAATTGTCAAGGAGTCAAAGACAACAAAGAATCTACTATAAAGAAGTGGATTTTCTCATGGAAAGACATAAAATACAAGCATGCATCACTTCTATAGGTCTTATGCCTCTTATCGACATGAGTTATAGTTTTTTCATAGTAGCTAACTTAGAAATGCCAATGTTTCCATAAGATAACAATCATGCTAGTTTATTATCATAATTAGGTTAGATGCTCGCTTAATTTCTTATGTATTATCATTGTGTCATTATAGAGAACACCAATAGAACAAAGTGATACTCTCAAGAAATCATGAAATCCATAAACATTTAGTATACTCATGGTTATTAAGGCTACTATAGATCTTATAGGATGGTCATGTGCCTAGATATCTAATTAAGGTTATCATAATAAAAAACCATAACAATAATAGGTTATATGTAGGATTTCATTAGGTACTAAATTATGAATATTTCCACCTTGTTTTTAAGCATCAATTAAAAGTCAACCATAAAAACTAAGAGAACTATCTCATCAAGAGTAAGAGTGTTATAAATGAGCTAGTATTAAGGCCAAAATTGATTAATGTAAAAATCTATCATTTCACTCTTATAAGATAGTGCTCACCAATTGGCTAGTCCTGTATGACCTAAGATGCTTTTCATGATAATTTAGCATCACTTAAAAGTTCCATACCACACACATATAGAGGAGATAGTCCCAAAATACATCTAGTATCGCTACTTGATAACCTTGTCATTCAGTCAAAATATTATCATGAATAACAAAAATGATTTTCATTATATGATTTCATTGAGTGTAAAGTTAAAAACTAACTTTAATATTTTGGTGTCAATGATAAGATCCTCATCTTAGTAATGAAAGATGTCAAGATAGTGTAATATCCATGATTGTTTTGCACCTTAGAGCATAGACATATAATTTATTTTCTCATTGATTGATATAAAAAACCACCCTAAAAAATATTATAAGAAAGAAAGTTTGATTGTTAAAAAACATCATATTCCTATCCTTTAAAAAAGTCTCTGAATCACATGAAATCTAATAATTTTTTGTAAGCTCTTAAATTAAAAAGACATTCGCACAAGTGATAAAAACCATACTATTGAAAAGATAATTAAGAGACTCCATTCAACAAGTCTTAATGCCTTATCCTTAATCCTTATGAAACTACACTATATATTATCCCAATTACATTTGCTTGAAAGTTTTTAAAGCCTTTTCAATGAATCCATTTTGTGCATATTCTGCAATCATAACATTTCATAAGACCACATTTTTTAAGCATTCGGTCAAAAAGTTGGTGTACCTTGTCTTTGCTTTCTACATTTTGTATAAATGTCTACCATTCCAGCTACAATATCTGACGAAATTCCTATACCCTCCATGCTTTTACAAATTCTCTTTTCCAAAGCGACAATTGAAAATTAATTCCAAATCGGTGCGCGGGACCCTTTTCCTTGTTTACTCATAAAATCTCCCATTGCCTTGCTTAATTTTCTTTACTCAAATTTTTAATCATATACGTCTGAATGTGAGTAGAAATGGAATCTAGCTAGTAAAACAAATCCATTTCGAACATTTCCAAATAAATTTGCCACGTAATTGGAAACTTCCCATGCTCAGATCAACCCTCCCCCCCACTCTCTCTCTTCAATTATTTCATTTTCTATGCAAAGCTGATGTTTAGCTTCACCAATAAAACCTGACAAGTTTTTGTTTGCATTAAAAAAACGTGGAGTGTAACTGAGGAATATTTAGTGGGCCAAGTTTTGGGGTTTTCTTTGTTTAGTATCTATCTCAATTATTAGTATCATTACATTCAATTCATAGTATGTTTGTCTTGATGCACTTGAATTTATGTGATTAATAGCAGATTTTTTCATCACTATTTTGGAATTGAATGTATTTTTGATTGTGCATCAATTTTAATTTGGATGTATGTTATCAAAATACAATTTTGGGAAAAGTAATAATTGTAAAGGAGTGGTTTAAATAGAAAGTTAAATAATCACAACACTATAATAATGTGAATTTGAAAATTTGTAAATATCTTTAAAATATTATATTGGTAATAGAAATTGTGTGTATTTTAAATTATCATGTACTATCTTTCAAAAGGAAATTACAACTACTATTGAACAAAATTTTAAAATATGACATATTACTCTTGACAACCTAGAATATGTTCAATACATAACAATATCAAGAAACTTAAGAGGTGAAATATAAAAATATATAAAGAAGATATCCTATTTTTATATGAAGAGTACAATGCTCACCTCATTTAGATTATTAGCATTTATCAACTTTCTTTACATCTAGAAAATTTAGTTATCTTAATGTTATCAACTATCTTAAAGAAATTATTATAAATATAAAAGATAAAAAAAATCATTAAGGAAGAATGTTCAACTAGCATTAGATTATCTTAATGATCTTCTTAATGCATTCAATTTACTACAAAATATTATGCAATGTGCTCAACCTTATATCATCTTGTTGCATAAACCACCAAACTTGGCCTAGACCATCTCAAATGATTTATAAATGAATGACACTCTCTATAACCATCCTCTCCATGCCCTCAAACATTTTCTAAGTTCCATAGTATCAACATAAATAACCCTTTCATTTATCATCATTCATTTGGAATGTCTTAAATAAGATTGTTAAGAATGAATTCCATTTTGTTGGAACAAATTGATGAGCCAACATTTCATTATGCAAATAAATCTTATAAAGATATTCAAAAAGCTTACAAAATGCTTTTCACCATAACTTGGAACTCATTTTAGATGATTAGTTTTCTTATCAAATTTCCAACTATTTATAACCTCAATGCAGGGCTTGTCATTATTACCAAGATGTCACTTATTATTTTTTTAGATATCTCTTTAGCGAATCCAAAAATATATCCAAAACCACCTAAAGAATTTTTTTCCTTGCTAAATACACTCAACAATTTCTTACTCTTTTATTTAGCTAATAAGACATCAAGATTTATCTTCGAAAGAATAAATTAATAAAAAGAATAGGTGGTGTACATATATAATTTCACTCATCCCATTCTTGATCACTAAGAAGATCAACATTAGAGATTATGCCAACATTGACTATGTAGTTATGCCACCTAGCATCTTGCAATTTTTTATTGATTGATAAATATGTTGATGAATTGGTTTCTAGTATCAAAATTTTATCTAAAGTATTACTATAAAGGTAGAATCCAAATGCTCATCTAGATAAGGGGATTTGGAATAGTGAAAGCCTAAATTCCTCTTTCCAAATGTTTATTTTTTTAGGCTTATAGTCTCATTCTTTATTTTAGATTTGATTAAGCCTTGTAATTTTTCATGTTCTTATATTTTAGAGATTTTTTTATTTTCTCAACATACATGGTAGTTTAAAAATAATAAACAAATGAGTAAATGAATCCATGGTAATAGATATTGTATTTTTCCACTGATTTCACTCTTGATCATTATATAAATTAATATTAGAGATCAGGTCAACTTTGACCATACATTAGTCATTTCACCTAGCATTTAACAATTTTTTACTCTTTAATAAATGTTATGAAATTTGGGTCTATTGTCAAATTTTCATCTACAATATTACTAAACATTCATAATCCAAATGCTCATCCTAGATAAAGTGATTTGTGAAGAGGGATGGTGAAACCTTAAATTCCCTTTTCTAAGTGTTTAATTATTTGAGAATTATGGGTAAGTGCACTAATCTGTGACACAATTTAGGTGCCAAATTGAAAAAACGATAAACAAAACCCCAAAATAAGGCCTTTGGTGCACACCAAATGTCTAAAAATACATTTGGTGCATGCCAAATTTGGCGTGCGCCAAATGGATTTCTAGACATAAAATGCAAAAGGCAGGCTTGGAACCCTCATTTTGTCTTCAGGTCTGCAACTCACGCTCGCCAAATCTCCTCCATTCTTTGCATCCTTAGCTTGCCATTTTCCATGAGAATGTCGCCAACACGTCGGAGAGGTCGATGATTGCAAAGAGGTGTGTGTTTTTATTCTATTTATTTCGAATTTGATTTGGAATGCAACTTTAAATAGATTTTTATAATAAAACTTTGTTCTAATTCTCAGGGAATGAATCTCCACGTCAAAACATTGAGAATTCACAATCACCCCCTCATCAAGAGCCTCCTATACAAGAACAACCCAAAACTCCTCCATCAATTCATAAGCATCCTCGAGGAACAAAATAAAATATTTAAAATCAAATTGAAAACAATAAAAGAGACATTCAACAATTACTTGCAAGATTAACCGATCATGTCGAAACCAACCCTTATAGGAGAGGGATTGTTGAATCATTGAAGTCAATTTTAACTCATGTAGGAGAAATGAGCGAGCAAATGAATTTTTGGTCAACTAAGAGAGATGAGATGAGGCAATTTTATGCTAATGGTTTGTAATATGCAGATGTCAAAAAACTAAAAATTAGCAAATCCGAGTCGTGTGCCCTATTTAAAGACCTAAAAGCCAATGAATCTTTGTCCCATGCATTTAGGAGGTTCCCCATCCATTGGTGCCACCATGATTTAATTAGAAACAAATTTTGGGAGCGGTGGTGGATGGTATTTGACCAACCTCCATACAATAACCATGAGGTGCCACAATAATTTTTGAGGAAAATCTATTGCGATTTTGTCCTCAATAAAATGCCAAACTATTTTGACATCTTAGACTTTTAGGGTAGAGGTGGGGTATCCACACACGATAGACCTCCTGTACGACGTAATCCATAGTTGGCATCGAGAGCCTTGGGTAGACCCATGGTGGAGCATGTCGTTGTTCCTTCCATTGTTAAGGATAGTGTAGAGGTGGACACGATGAAGTCGATTGGCTCACTCACCCAGACCATTTTACAGTGTGCGAGTCTTCTAGTAGAGCCTGGTTTGGAGGAGACGTGTAGGCCCCGAGCTCCACCCCACCATTGTGGCGCTTGTGGTGTTGTTTGCACGTAGGATTATCAGGGTGCTCATGATGCATCTACACAGCCTACATCAGTTGCAGAGGCGATGGCTCTCACCGATGATATTCTAAATGATACATTCGACATTGACACTTAGGTAAAATTTAGCAAGTTATTTTAATGTTGTTTATTAAAATATATTTTGAAATTTAAGAATAACTAAATTAGTAGAATTTTGATATGATGAAATTTCAGGGTTGCACTGTTCATGAGGGATGCTCTATTCCTACAGACCCTTATACATTCTCGACGATGAGTCCACAGGTATGCAACTAGTATTAAAGATATTATTATTACATTTGAATAGTTGAATGTTATATTTGAATGTTTGTCTCATAACATGCTTCAAATTTCAAATAGTTTCCTGGTGCACCTTCTTCCTCCACACCTCATGATTCATATCCTCAAACAACATACACTCAGGTAGCCTTTATTCATTAATTGGGTTGCAAATCTATGTTATCTTGTTTTCATAATTTTGCGTATATATAAATCTAAAAAATTGATGAGAAACACAAACATTGCATACAAGTATTCCTTGATCGTGTCACATTATGTTCTCCTATATCAACATGATACCTGAGATATAGTTTCATTTGCAGTTGTCGACAAGAAATAGCCCTGGTGAAGTTGGTGGCACGATGGACCATGGAGTTGCTACAACAATAGCTAGTTTTGATCCATTGAGAGAGGTATGGAATAGATTAGTCGATTTGACATTATATTTTCTCTTTTATGGTCTATTATAGAAATTTTTCACGATAATTTTATGTAGTTTAATTTCTATCTTCATGGTTGCTACAGGTGATTGTCACTCCAGATCGTGGATGTGGTGATGCTTTAAATGTGCATGATGACTATATGTATATGGTAAGTGATTATATTTTGTTATATGCCATTCCATAATTTAATTTCTATGTTTTAACATCTTTACTTTTAATTGTATTAGTTGAAGGTCTAGAGTGAAGATATGAGGAGTAGCGGGCATGTTTGAAAGACAAGACAAGCAACAGTCACTCCATCCAGCCAAATTTTGAAGGCAGCACGAGATTTATTTCCTTCCCCTAGAGGGAAATGACTACGTATTAGTGTTGTTTGTTGTATGCCTATGTGACATTTTGGAATATATGTTTTGTACTATTGATATATATACATGATATTTTATCCAAATGGCTCCTTTGTACTAAGCCTATATAGTTTTTTTGGATATATTTATATAATTTTATCAATATATATCATTGTATAGCCTTTCCAATTTTTGATTAAATAAACTCTTATTTTGCTACTACCATTCTTGAATGATGTTATCATGTGTATCTTGTAATTTGTATGATTGAATGTTGTAGGCATGGATTTTGTTTACATCTAATGCTTAATTAATTACTGTGGAATGCTCAATAAGCCCCATCTAAAGTGTATTGTATAAGTAAGCTCCATTCATGGTGGTTTGTATCCTTTGAAATGCTTCAATTACTTGTGCCTCACCGATGAAGAGGCAAGGAGGCTCAAACCCAATCAGTTTGACAACCTGCCTTCAAGGGGCTCCTAACAAGATTAATACAACCTATTTTGAGCAATCTACACAACCTCAAAGCCCCATCAAACCAAACTCTTCATTCAACACCTTACCCAACAATCCACCCTTGTAGCACTTTGATGCAGAGCCAAGCTGGAGAAGACTCACAACAATGGAAATGTCAATTCTCAATCAAGAACTCTTCTTCATAATGATTCGGCCTAATAGGCATCGACCCACCCTCAAGGGTCTCAACTCCTCAACCTTGCAAATGAACAAAAAGACTCCACCAAGGCCCTAAAAATACCATCAACATTCATACAATGAAAATTGAATCAATTGAAAACAATCCCTAAGTCAAATTCATCAAGGTTTCCAAAACTCACATTTGTGACTGGTTATTCTTGTAGTACTCAAAACTTAGTTTTAGCCAAATTTCTCCCAAACTTTCCAAAACACTAGACAATTACAAGATGGATTGAGATACCCTTTTCAGGGCTACACAACATACCAAAGAATTAGTGGTCTCTCTTTTGGACCGACATAGACTTTCAACACACCTACTTCAATTTTGGCTTCACAATTAGCCCTTTTTTTCCAAAGGGACCACCCTTCTAACTTTGAGTATCTATCCAAACCTTGGAAAGTCTTAGGTCATGGTGCCAAACCTCAAATTTTGTCATTAGTTTGTGTCTACAGAGCCTTTAACTCACAAAACCCAAGAAACCCTCCTAAACCTTCACAAAATCAAGGGTTTTAAAGAAACATACAACTCCAGACCTCTCTCAAGACTTCCAAAGCCCCAAAAACCTCAAAATACTTCTACACAGACTCATCAAACCCTCACATAACCCTTATAGGCATTAATTCTTCAAAACCTCTCTTTGGTTCCTCACTTCCATGTTGGAAAACCCTTGTTTAGTCTTAGAACAGTCACAAAAACACCACATAATTATGAATCCTTATTCCAAAATGAGTTGAAACAATTAATATATGTTTTCAATGAATCCACCAAGATACAGTAGCAAACAATAGGTGGATTGATTGTTACATCACAAATGTCCCCTCAAACCCTTGATTCAGCAACACTGGGACAGTCACTGTTTGTGTTGGTTCTCTCTACAAACAAAGAGTTAAGACACCAAATAAAAAATAAATGATTTAGAAAACATATAGACACATCCTCTGAAATTATTAGACCATGAAAAACCTATATGTGCTCATAAAACACTCAAAAAGATCAAGAAAACAATATTTTTCTAGAAAATTGCTCAAAACTGTGGTGTTTATTGTGTAAAATTGTTATAAAACTTCTTCCACTCTCTCATTCGAGCCTTGGTAAGGATTTTTAAAAAAATTTCCAACAACCATTTTCTCTCCAATGCCCATAACCAACCTTGGGATTAGTTGATCTCTTAATTACATCTGTTTGTGTTAAAGTTGCTTTGTCAACATTTTACAACTTATATGATTTATAATTGATTTCTAAGACACAAAACACCCTTTATTTGCATTATTCTTGATCTCTCAAAGCTTATTAGACAAAATAAACCTAAAGAAACTAACATTTCCCTATTGATGTATTCAAATAAAAATAAATTGATGATGTGGTGTAGGTGCTGCTGCACCAAACTCAAAACTTGGTCCAAGCCTAATTTATCCCAACCTTTCCAAAACACCTGACCATTTAAAGGTGGATTAAGATACCCTTTTCAGGGTTACACAACATATGCCAAAACTAATAGTAACTCTTTTGGAACAACATGAACTTTCAATACACCTCCCTTGCTTTAGGCTTCACAATTAGGCCTAATTTCCAAAGGAACCTCCTCAAAAACTCACCTCCAAACAAAGGAAACTTGAAATAGTCTTTAGGGATGCTCACCAAACTCAGAATTCTCCTATTTTAAGAGCTCCAAGAACTTTTTCTATTCCTCTACTCACAAACCATCCTAAACCTTCACAAAAACAAGGGTTTTAAAGAAACTCATAACTCCAGACCTCCCCCAATCCTTCCAAAGGTGAAAACACCCCAAAATACCTCTTCCCTAACTTAAAGGACACTCACAATCCCATTCCTTTTAGTATTTCTTAGATTCAGTACTTGAGTTCCTTACTTTCATGGTGGAAACACCCTTGAACAACATTAGAACTTCACACCCCACTGAGTTTATTCATTCTCTCGGCCTCCAAAGTATTCATACACCAAAATAATCATGGTATAGGCCAATCCACTGAGCAATGGGGTCAGAACAGTAGGTGGATTGGCTAATGTGTCATGGTGTTGCCCTCAAAACCCCTAACATAGAAAACATAGCAGTAACCAAGTTTGTTGATCCCACACACACCAACGGTGGATTTAAACCTTCAGAATAGATGCAAAGAGAGTAAAAACATATACAATCAAGTATCCAAAGCCTCAAGTAATTATAGACTTGTATGGGCCTATGCAAGGCAAAGAAAATTCAGGAAAACAAAGAAAACCAGTGATCAGTGTTTTCAAGTATATTTTCTCATTAAAAACTGAACAAAATCAACCCTCAACTCGAGGTATTACAACAATATATCTTGATACCACCTTCCAACTACCCCTTGAGCTGATCAACCACCATAACCACCGTTTGTTAGACTTCTAAGATGGAAATTTGCCAATTTTTCTCTTAGTTACCATTCTTTCACAACTTGATTTTGCATATACCACCTAACTGACCTATTAAGCCTTTTAAATACAATTGAAAGGTATTTACATAGCATATAGAAATATAGAGAGAAAATACAATGAATATTTTAACTAATGAATTATAAAAAATGGACTTTTGTAGTTTATATTCATGTCATTGATTACATTGCATTGCACATATTTCAAAGTCAAAGCATTACTTCACTTTGCATAATTAATAAGTAGATGTTGATAGATGCTGAAAATTTAATTACAATATAGTTCGAACAAAGTCAACCTAAGCAATTATGCAATTTCTTCACATTGCATAACTAATAACTAGGAGCAGCTGCCAATTGCATTTTCTTATCATGGCATTCTATGAGACCAAATTTCTTTGAGATATTTTTTCAAATAGTTCCCTGCCTTGTCTATTTTACCACATTTTTCATACATGTCTACCAAAGCATCTTCTCAAACAGTTCATTGCCTTGTTGCTATGGCTAAAAGCCTAAAATAAGCGATTTTAAACAAGCTATGGATGCTTCAAAAAATATATCAAAACCATAATAGTAAGCAATAGCATAGAGAAGGCAACAAACTATTTGAAAAAATGCATCAAAAAAATTTCTTTGAAATGATAAATTTAGTTGTGCTTTCACTCTTCTTTATCATTGTATATCTGCTCCTTTTTATAACAAGAGATAAAAAAATGTAAAAAATTGTATAACAAGAGATAAAAACTCTCTTTTTTGAAATCGAAAGGCATTTCCATAGCATAGAGATATAAAGAGAAAATAAAATAAAGAGTTTAACAAGTGAAATGTAGAAAATAGATTTTTATAGTTTTTATTCATGCATTGCACATCTTTCAAACTCAAAGCATCACTTCACATTGCATAATGAATAACTAGATGCTGATACATGGCAAAATTTCAATTACAATATAGCTTTTGACAATGTCAACCTAAGCAGTTATGCAATTAATTCACATTGCATAACTAATAACTAGGAGCAACTCCCAATTGCTTTAGCTTGTCATGGAATTCCATGAGACCACATTTATTTGAGGCATTTTTTCAGATAGTTCATTCCCTTGTCTATGCTAGGACATTTTTCATAAATGTCTACCAAAGCATTTTATCAAATAGTTCATTGCCTTCTTGTTATGGCTAAAAGCCTAAAACAAATGCTTTCGAACAAGCTATGGATGCTTGGAAAAAATCTAGGAAAGAATAATAATAAGCAATAGCATAGACAAGCCATTGAACTTTTTCAAAAAATGCCTCAAAGAAAAGTGGTCTCATGGTGATGGAATGCCATGAAAAGCCATAGACAAGGTAGTGAATTGTTTGATAATATGCCTCAACTACTTGCATTTGACAACTTTTTCCTCGAGTGAAAATTTTCCATGATAGGAAAAAGCCTTCTAGATAGCGAAAACTGAGCAAGGTTGTTGTAGAGGGGCCCAACATGATCCCATAGGATCAAACGAGAAGTTTCTAAGCATCACGATGTCCAAGTAATAGCATGTTGAAGTTCACAACCATTTTTCACTTTGGAACCTTAAGGGATCGATTCGGTTGAACGTAGCTCAGAGCGATTCCACGTGTTTAGGTGCAAAAGAGGACCATGCCTAGCATAAAAATACCTATTCGGATGCGTTGGAATAGTCCATTTGGTCACACGAGCTACAAAATGAAAGTTGCACCACTTTGCAACTTTCAACTACACGCATTTGACAACTTTTTCCCCGAGTGAAAATTCGCCAGCACAGGAAAATGCCTTCGAGATAGCAAAAACCGAACAAGGTTATTTTAGAGGGGCCCAACATGATCCCATAGGATCAGGTGAGAAGTTTCTAAACATCACTGTGTCCGAGTAATAGCATGTTGAAGTTCACAGACATTTTTCACTTTGGACCCTTAAGGGATCGATCCGGTTGAATGTAGCTTAGAGCGATTCTGCGTGTTTGGGTACAAAAGAGGATCGTGCCTAGCATAAATGTACCCACCCAGATATGTTGGAACAAACTATTTGGTCACACGAGTTGCAGAACGAAAGTTGCACTACTTTGCAACTTTCAACTACTTGCATTTGACAACTTTTTCCCTGAGTGAAAATTCACCAGCACAGGAAAATGCCTTCGAGATAACGAAAACTGAGAGAGGTTATTGTAGATGGGCCCAACGTGATCTTGTAGGATTAGACAAGAAGTTTATAAACATCACAGTGTTCGAGTAATAGAATGCTGTATTTTGCAGCCATTTTGCACTTTGGACCCTTAAGGGATCGATCCGGTTGAACGTAGCTCAGAGCGATTCCGCGTGTTTAGGTGTGAAAGAGGACCATTCCTAGTGTAAATGTACCCACCTGGATGTGTTGAAACAATTTTTTTGGTCACATGAGATGCAGAACGAAAGTTTCACCATTTTGCAACTTTAAACTACTTGCATTTGACAAATTTTTCCTCAAGTGAAAATTTGCCACCATAGGAAAAAGCCTCTGAGATAGTAAAAACCGAGCAAGGTTATTGTAGAGGGGCCCAATGTTCAGATAGAGATTTCGTAATCACCATGGTTTATGAGTAATACCTTGTCAAATATTGTTGCCCTTTTGCACTTTGCACCCTTAAGGGATCGAGTTGGTTGAACCATAGTAGTTGTTTTGTTGAATGTCATACCCTAAGGTATTTTAGAGATGACCTAGGTTGCATTGATTTCTTTGAGGCATACACTGCCCCTACATTTTCACTTCATCAAAGGACAATAGATTTAAAGGAAGGTTATTCATTAAGACAAGCATCATGAATGTATGAACACAAGGGAACTATTAAGGGTTACTGTACATGGCAATGTGCAAATGAAAAGGATAGATTATAAATGAGTAGTGATCAGTTGTTAAGTGCAGTGAGTGTATTATTATAAAGCTCTTGACAACCAAATTCACTCACCATAGTTAATGTCCTATGAATGTCAAGTCTATGTCAGTCAGTGTCTAAAGACTCCAAGAGCTATGGTTGTGTATGCAGCAATAGGTCCTTATGAATGTGGAGTCTTCAAAAAATATAGTAAGTCAATGACAAATATTACAATAGTGATGGAAGAACATCTTGAAAACATTCCCATTTGTCAATACTTGTAGCAATACATGCAGGGAAATAATCCTCCCATTTCCAACATAAATCATGAAATATATTGTACTTGAGAAAAGGACAAAAGGAGTTGCTGCCCAGTTTCTTTTTTCCATTTTACCTCAGCTGGCCCAACTATTTGCATTCCAAAATGGTTCAAAACATGTACATCCTCTGCTCCCTATGAAACACATGGGTAGTAGCCTCTCTGTGGTTGTGTAGTATCATAGGAATTTGGTCCACAAAAAACCTACAAAAGCCTCTTAATCTTAGACATAGACTCACATAAAAATCATTAAAAGAGCAATAACTAAATAATAGTCATACATATGACAAGACCTACAATCACCTTCATGCATGCTAGATAAGGAGGTCGATTGAAGGTCCTACAATGTTGATGTGCCCCTTTGCTACTTTATCATCTCTCGATGAACCTACGTATAAATTTCAAATATATCACTAAGAGGCTTAACATAAAACGTGTAGCATAAAAAAATCCGATAAATCTAGGAGATGGAAAAGAAAGAGAAGATTGACAACCAAAAAATGCACCAGTAACCGATGTTTCTCATACCACTGAACACTTGCACCAGCAACCGATGTTGTTCTTTTGTTATATACTTTGACAAAATTCAGTATTACCTATAGTCACAATCAGAAAAGGATCAATGACAGTTGTAAATGCATATGACATCAAACAATAATCGTGAAAAAGCCTTATTGCAAGGTGTTGGTCCAAAAGAGTGATTAATAACATGGCTTTACAAATTCAATGTGCATAATTACAAATCAATCCAGGGAACCATCTGGGTGTGCTCTAGTCTTTATTGTGTCGAGTATTGCCTCGTGGTCAGACTCATGCACTTTCCACGAGTTCTTGTTTGCAGGTTTACCCTTATATTTGATCAAATGAACGTTGGTGGCGATGACAAGGTTTGAATAGTGAAGAATTTTCCAATGCGTGTTGAAGTCCTCAAACAACCAAACTGCAACATTCTTAACTGGATACCTTCGAAGCTATGTTCCACTAACAACCACCAAACCTGTAGGATATTCTATGTTTTCTCCAACTATAACTAGGGACTCCAATTTATTTTTGGCCTCGATACAATGACACAAGTAATAATCTCTACCCTCTTCATTGTCTTCATCTGCAATCATCGCATAAATGGGCCCTGCATTGATATGTTCATCTTGTTAGATTTATTTACTAAGCAACATAATAAAAATTGTAAGCAAGATATATTACCTAGTTCTAGTAGGTCCAATACATTATCAATGTCAATGGATGATTGCATCTCCGTGATTTGTAGAGCTGTTGGGAGCTGATAAGTGTCAAGTGGGGTTAGAATTCTTATAGACCATTCATCAACCCACTCTGTTGACTCGCAATCATTCCATGATTGAAGTGTACATGCATAACAAAAGCATGCCATCTTCCTTGTATAAATAGTCCATGTACTTGCATTGGAGCTTCTAAAAGAGTGTAGCTCACTCGATCCTATTAGTGTACAATAATCCTCATATTTTGCAATGTTAGTATCATCTACTAAATGAAAAAATCTACGAACTAAAGAATTGCCTTCACTAGCTGGACCCATTGAACCATTGCACCATTGGACAATTGGTCTTGCATTTTTCAACTTTATACTGTTTGTGTACTTTAACTCTTCTCATGCTAGGGCTCTTTTGATACATGCACCTGCTCCATCATGCTCCCCCTTTCCATTACCAACCTTTGATAAGTTCCACATATGTTGAACACCACTAATCCTATGCATCCTGCTCAACCAGTAAAACATTCTGGCGTTCTTGAATTGTAATGCACAATTATCTGACTATATGATATGCTGACTAAATGATATGCCCCTGCTAGCCAGATCGGCATAGAACATATGAAAGCAACTTTGAAAAATCTTTGTAGAATGTGTGCAATCATCACTAATATAAAAGTGATACTCCCTCAATACTTTCCTATTTTCCTCTATACTTTCATTTGCATGAATGAATGCCTATATGTACAAATATAGAAACTTGCATAGAGTTGTAGTATTGTGATTGCACCTTGTTCTATGGTTGTAGTGTGTAGTTCTCAGCAAAGTCGACAACTGAAATGATATGATGAAGTGGAAATGTGTCCTTGCATAACTTGAACTGTGAGTCCAACCATTGTGCTCTGTGTGTATGTATCGCATAATCATAAACCACCTGATCACAAAAAATGCACATAAAATGATACACTAGAATCTTATCACTGACCAATTGGCACTTCTTTGCTTCTTTCCCATCTTTTAGACTGTATGCCACTGTCGTATATTTTCCAAATTGCACAATTTTGTCTCCAATTGTGTGTGTACTAGCCATGTATTGGTAAATTGGAAAATGTTGCATGCCACCACAATGATCACATGTGCCATCCAAACATGACTTTTTATAAAAAAATTGACCATCCTCTCTTTCACATAAAATGGAAGACAAAAATTTCCTTGACAATTTAGGTGGAGGCATTATGTTACATTCCTGCAAAACATTGTCAGTATGCATATCTACACATATACGTCGATAAACATCATAATGGTTAGAAAACTTAATATGAACCCTACAACAACAAGTAGTGCGTGTGTGATTTATTTTGACATAAAAAGGCTTTAGCATTTCAAAATACCTTTGACATATTTTAATTTCAAGAAACTTTTGTATGAAATCAGCGAAAAATTGGGTTTGAGTGGTATCCAAATAATGCATTGGATGTGGCTCACGGTTTATACTAACAATTATCCTTCTTACAAAATCTCTTTGATTAGGATAGGTCCTTGTGTTATCCTTCCAATAATTCACAATTAAAGATCTCAAGCCTTGATCAATTCTTGTGTCTTTCCATGGCACTCTACCTAAAAATGCCCATAACTCATTGCTATTTGGATCCTCCACTATTTCACGCGTTCCTTTGGATCTCATTAGAGATGATCTAATTATTTTCAAAGACTTACTTGCCTTTGTAAGGTTCACCTTGTTCCTTGTTTGACTGCTTAACAGTGTTTTTTTCATCACACGTCGTGTGGCACAACTATTTTTCGTGTGTGAGGTGGAACCCTCGCTCTCGTATGCACTCATCAAGTTCTTTACAATGGAATTTTCACTTGAGTCATTCAAAAATCTTAGCCCAAGAGCCTTCATGGTGGGCCTAAATTTGAGTTTCCTCATCATTTCAACAAATAGTTGGCATCTTCCACCCTCACTTAGCTTCGCAAAAAACAAACTCCATATCCTTTCTGCATATCTTTGACCTGTACGTTTTGGAATCTTATTAGGCATCCATTTCAAAACATTGGAATCAATATCAATCAAAAATGTAGGTTTTCCATGCAAAACTCTAGGACGAGTTCTCAAATGTAAATTTGTTTCAATATTGGGAAGGTCAACAACATCGGGGATAGATCATGTACCTTCAATTGGAGGTGCAATTCATGACATACCTTGAGATTGACATGTAAACAATGTTGTACCTCCAACTTGAGATGCCATTTATGGAGTTCCTTCAAATAGAGATGTGTTTGCTGATGTAATTTAAAAACGCAATGTTTTTGATGGTGTGTCTTCAATTGGAGATGTGATTTCGGATGTACCTGGAAAGCCACATGTTGTTGTCAATGTGTCTTCAACTGGAGATGTGCATTGAGCTTCACCTATGGTTGATGATGTGCCTCCAACTTCTATATTCATTCCTGTCCTTCCATGAACTTTCCTCATTCGTGTCCTTTGTTTTTTCCAATTTGGCATCTCTCTTAGATTGCACGGGAATTTGTGGTTGTATGGGCTGCAATTCCTTTGCTTCACAAGCTACATTTTTTGATTCTCTCATCCTTACATTTTTAAATGCACGTTCTTCTGGTGTTAGAGGCTTCGGTCATTTCCTTGGCATGACCTCGAATGCTACATGTCCACAAACACACATAGAACAAAAGTAAGTAATGCATTTTACAAAAAAATTGATGCACAGAGGGGTGGAAACCATTCAATACAACAAATCAATGAGAATCACAAACCTAGGGTATAAATGCTACGACCTAAATGAAATACAGACTCCTGTGTTTATTTTTCTCAAAACCAAATTTTTGATTGTCAACAAAGTCGTGAAGAATATGGATTCAAAGAAGGGTTTGTGATACTATATCTTGTCATTATTCACTATTTCTTTGGCAATGAGGTTTTCCAAATTAGATGAAAATAAAAGTTTTCCAAATTAGTTGGAAAAAGAATGAAATACGGTGAATTCCACTAGCTATGTTGGAAATGGACTACTATAAGCAATGCAAATAGAATTCATAAGTAAATTTATGTTTAGTAAATGTCATGTTTTTATTTTTTTTGTTCTTCAAACTCATAAAAATTGATTTTTTTATGCAAATCCCATCTAATTCAATGTTGAATTCTAAGTCCAATTGTTATGATTAATAAAATCATTAAGGAAATTTAGTTTATATTGTTAAAAAAAAACAAATATACTAAATACAAACATTTCAATTTACCAAAATGAATATATTACCCCAGATAATGTAAAATGATGTAGAAACTTCAAAATATCTTCTTCTACGTTGTCTACCATGCATATTGGTGGTAAAAAGGTGATGGATCAAGCATAGATTGGTACAATATGAAGTCAACTGTAGAAAAAAGGCATTTTTGACTTGGATAAAGTGTTGAACCAGACAAACACAAGAGAATGTGGGCCTGAATCACAGGGTCAACCCTTATTTTTACCATTTCAAGGTAAAACCCATTTGGCACTCGCCAAATATGTTCCTCTGAAAAGGAGAGACTTCAGAGAGAGGGAGTCAAAGTGGGAGAGAGGGGGTGGGAAGGAGAGACCTAAGAAAGTAGGGTGGGAGGTAAGGGCCTGACAGAGAGGGATTGTGAGATAAGTGAGGCTTAATCCATCAACCCTTAAACCCTAATCCATAGAGACAGAGAGAGAGAGTGAGAGAGAGGGAAGGAGAGAGAGTGGGAGGGAGACACCTAAGAGAGAAGGAGAGGGAGACAAATTGGGAGAGACGGGGTGGGAAAGAGATACCTAAGAGAGTAGGAGAGAGAGGGATGCGATAGATACAAGGAGTGAGAGAGAGATAGACTTGAGAGATAGAGAGGGGGTGGGAGGGAGAGGGAGTACTCAAGATAGAGGGATTCGAGAGAGATGGAGGGGGTGGGGGGAGATACATGAGATAGAGGGAGAGAGAGAGTGGGAGGGAGATATCTGAGAGAGGGAGAGAGAGAGGAATAAAGATAGAGTGGGAGAGAGTGAGAGAGAGAGGGAGTGGGAGAGGGATGGGAGAGAAATAGAGGGAGTGAGTGAGTGATATAACTAATAGAGGGATTAGGGTAGAGAGTTTAAAATGGGTTTAAGGGTTTAAGTGTTGAGGGATTAGGGTATTGGTTTGAGGGTATAGGGTTTAAAGGAGATGGGAGAGCGATAGATGGATTGAGTGAGTGAGAGAGAGACCTGAGAGAGGGAGAGGGGGTGGTATGGAGAGAATTGAAAGAGAGAGAGAGAGAGGGAAGGAGTGGGAGAGAGATAGAGGGAGGGAGGGTTAAGGGTAGATGGTTTAATGGTTTAGGGTTTAAGGGTTAAAGGTTTAGGGTTTAAGGTAGAGGGGAGATAGATAGAGGGAGAGAGTGAGTTTGTGAGAAAGGGATACCTAAGATAGAGAGAGGGAGTAAGTGAGTGAGTGAGAGACCTAATATTTCCTCTCTAGTTCTCTCTACCTAGTTGTCCCTATACACCTATTTATCTCTCCTTACCTCTCTACTCCCTATCTCACTCTCCCTCCTTCCCTCTCTCCCTCCTATCTATCCCTCTCTCCTTCCCTCTCTACTTATCTCTCACTCCACTACCTACCACTCTCTTACTCTCTCCTTCCCTCTCTACTCTATATCTCTCCCCCCTTCCCTATCTAATCTATTTCTCTCTCTCCCCCTTCCTATGTCCCCTCATTTTATCTCCTCTCACTCTCTCTCCCTCTCACACACACTCACCTCTATCTCCCCCTTTCCTCTCCCACCATCCCTCCACTCTCCACTTCTCTCTATCTATCATCTCTCTCTACATCTCCTTCCCTCTATATTTATCTTTATCTCTCCTCTCCCTCTCTTTACCCACTTCTCCCTCCATCAGTCTATATCTCAACCATGTCTCCTCTCTCTCTCTCTCTTGTGCACACATGGTTAGAGGGATTGAGTGAGTGAGTGAGTGAGTGAGAGAGAGACCTGAGAGAGGGAGAGGGGGTAGGAGGGAGAGTCTTGAGAGAGAGAGAGGGAGGGAGTGGGAGAGAGATAGAGGGTTAAGGGTTAAGGGTTGAGGGTAGAGGGTTTAAGGGTTTAAGGGTTAAGGGTAGAGGGGAGAGACATAGAAGGAGTGAGTGAGAGAGAATTGAGAGAGGGAGAGGGGGTAGCAGGGAGAGAATTGAGGGAGAGAGAGGGAGACGGAGAGAGAGAGTAGAGGGTAGAGGGTTTTAAGTGTTTAGGGTTTAGGGTTCAACCCTTAAACCCTAATCCCTCAACCCCATACCCTCTTAATCCCTCAACCCTCAACCCTTCAACCCTAATCCCTCGACCCCTATACCATCTTAATCCCTCAGGTTTTTAGGTTGCCATAAGGAGAATTCATATTTTCAGGTCCCAGTACAATTCCAGGCACATTCAACAACATATGACAGTGAGCATGCCTATGAATGTTTTGTTGAATTTGGGTACACTTTGTATGCTGAAGATGACAAAGATTTTTCATATGATAGTAAGAATAATGAAATGAAGACTGATGAGATGAATATGAATCAAATTGAATACAATGATTTCCTGAAGGTTTTCAATGACAATGCATATTGCAAGGTAGGTGGAATGGATAGTTTCAAAAGAAATCTGATGAGCTCTATTCAGAACAAAGTTTATGACAAAGGAAAGTGCAGGTGTTTATTTTTGAGGTGGCCTAGGGCCATCCCTAATGGTTTAATTTTTTAAACCAAAGAAGGTAGAGAGGATTAAAAATTCCCATTGCAAATTATCTTCCATGCACAGTAGTTTAGGGTTTTCCACTTCTCCATTTGCTCCATTTTCATATTATTCATCTGTTCATTCCCTCCATCTATCATCGCCTTAATTTTTCATGGATTTGCTTGGTCTGCTCTACCAAAGATACTCTGGATTCTTGCAGTGGTTTGCAAAATCACTCATCCCCAACAAGAGCCACTGTTAGAACCCAAAATTTTCATAAAAATTCCTAGGGTTTTCCTATTATTTTCCATAAATTTCCATCAAAACCCTAAGGTATTTTATTTGTTCATGCCTTATATTTTCACTATCTTTCGCATAAAATTCATTATCTACCCTCAAATATTCCCCCCATTTAATTCCATCTAGACTTATCATTTTTCCCCTTTCCAAAAAATGCTGATATACTTGATATCACTATCGCTCCCATTAAAAATTACTTTATATATATTATTTACCACCCAACTGTGACCTGATACATGGGGGCCCGTAGTATGGCGATAATATTTTGGGGCAGTCACATTAACCCTTACCGCTATACTGCGGTGGGACATCATACTATCCATGGTAGCGCGGTGGTCAGGTAGTAGCTAATAGAGCAGGCATAAGATGTTTATCGCGCCACCGTGCACGGTTAAACCAAAGACCGTGGTGACCGCGGTAAAAAAGTAGAGGCTGGCAAAGGGTGACAGTGGATGGTTAGTGGGCAGTCGGTGAATGCAGCTAATAGTTTGTAGAGTGGCTACTGTGGTACCACTGGCAGTCAGGCCGGTGACCACCGCAGTGCGGTGGCGGTGAGAAAACCATAGCGGCGTCGGTCAAAGCGGTTACCATGGTATCCCGCGTGGTTAAACCAAAGACTGCGGTGACTATAGTAACGGTAGCGGTTGATGAAGGAAGTCAATGGAGGATAGCAAGGAGCGGTTAAAGGTTGGCACTGGTGGTTAAGGGTGGATACCGTGGTACCATTGGCAATCATGCCAGTGACTGTGGTAGTGCGGTAAAGGCTCATTGAGGCAATAAATGTGGGGAGTAAAAAGGACACCGCGATACCGCATGAAGAAAAGTCAAGCCCGCAGTAGAGCGGTAACAATAAAGATAATAATAAAGAAAACCTATACCCGCGGTATAGCGGTGGTTGTTTGATGACTTCCAGGCTGACCCTCTACCACACAACCACAGACTGTTTGAAGGATATCTGCGGTAAAGCGGTGGGGAAAAAAATTAAAGGGTTTAGGGCAGCGGTATAGGATATAAGTCATTTTTTAGCCTTTTTGAATGACAGTAAAGGAAAGTATAGTGTATAAATGAATAAAAATTTAATATTTTGATGAAAAATATTAAATTTAAACGGGAAAACCTTAGGGTTTTTTAATGAATTTTTTGAACTAGAGAGAGATAGAGGGAGGGAGGGTTAAGGGTATAGGGTAGAGGGTTTAGGGTTTAAGGGTTAAGGGTTTAGGGTTAGGGTTAAGGGTAGAGGGTAAAAGGGTTTAATGGTTTAGGTTTTAAGGGTTAAGGATAAAGGATTAAGGGTAGAGGGGAGAGAGATAGATGGAGTGAGTGAGTGAGAGAGAGACCTAAGAGAGGGAGAGGGGATAGGAGGGAGAGTCTTGAGAGAGAGAGGGAGCGAGCAAGAGGGAGATAGAGGGTAGAGAGTTTAAGGTTTTAAGGGTTAAGCGTAGAGGGCTAAGGGTAGAGCAGAGAAATATAGGAGTGAGTGAGTGAGTGAGTGAGAGAGAGAGACTTGAGATAGGGAGAGTGGGTAGGAGGGAGAGACGTGAGATAGAGAGAGAGAAAGAGATAGAGGGTAGAGGGTTTTAAGGGTTAGAGAGGGTTGAGGGTAGAGGGGAGGGTAGAGGGTTCTCTCTCTCTCAGTCACTCCCTCTATCTCTATCTTCTCTACCCTTAACCCTAAAATCTAAACACTTAACCCTTAAACATTTAACCCTCTACCCTCTACCCTTAACCATTCCACCCTCTTTCTCTCTCCCAAGTCTCTCTCTCCTATTGCCTATCCCTCTCTTAGGTCTCTCTCTCTCACTCACTCACTCCCTCTATCTTTCTCCCCTCTACCCTTAACCCTTAATATTTTATCCTTAACCCTTAAAACCTAAACCATTGAACCCTTTTACCCTCTACCCTTAACCATGCCTCCCTCTATTTCTCTCCCACTCCCTCCCTCTCTCTCTCAAGTGTCTTCCTCCTAACCCCTCTCCCTCTTTCAGGTAGAGGGTAGAGAGGAGAGACAAAGGAAGTGACTAAGAGAGAGATACTTGAGAGAGGGAGAGGGGGTAGGAGGGAGAGGGTTGAGAGAGAGAGAGATGGAGGGAGTGGGAGACAGATAGAGGGAGGGAGGGTAGAAGGTTTAAGGGTTTAGGGTTTAGGGTTAAGGGTAGAGGGGAGAGAGAGATGGAGTGAGTGAGAGAGAGACCTGAGAGAGGGAGAGGGGGTAGGAGGGAGAGTCTTGAGAGAGAGAGGGATGGAGGGAGTGGGAGAGAGATAGAGGGTATATCATAGATGGTTTAAGGGTATAGGGCTAAGGGTAGATGGAAGAGACATAGGAGTGAGTGAGAGAGAGAGAGAGAATTGAGAGAGGGAGAGGGTGTAGGAGGGAGATGGTTGACACAGAGAGAGGGTAGAGGGTTTAAGGGTTTAGGGTTAAGGGTAGAGGGGGGAGAGATATAGGGAGTGACTAAGAGAGAGAGACTTTAGAGAGGGAGATGGGGTAGGATGGAGAGAGACTTTAGAGAGAGGGTAGAGGGTTTAAGGTTTTTGGGTTTAAGGGTTAAGGGTTAAGGGTTAAGGGTATATGGGGGAGAGATAGATGGATTTAGTGAGAGAGGGAAAGAGGGAGGGAGTTAGAGAGAGATAGAG
>CM021103.1:699572070-699622507 GCA_007115665.2 Sequoiadendron giganteum | reverse complement strand
GAGGTAGGGAGGGAGAGATAGGTGAGATAGAGAGAGAGGAGGAAGGGACGAATATTTAAGGAGAGAGGAGTGAGATAGAGAGAAATAAAGTAAAGAGGGAAGGGGGAGAGAGAGAGGTGATAGAGAGAAGTAGAGGCATAATGAGAAAGGTAGATAGATTGAGTGAGGGAAAGAGAGAGGTAGAGAAAATGAGGTATATAGGGGTAAGCTAGATAGAGGGATGTAGAGTGAATTTTGGTGGAAGAGAGAGAGGAGGGAGGGATAGGTAAATATGGATAGTTGAGATAGATAGAAGGAGAGAGAGGGAAAAGAGATATAGAAAGAGGGGGAGGGACAGAGGGGAGATAGAAAGAGGGTGAGGGAGGGAGAGATAGAGAGAGTAGATAGGGAGGAGAGAGATAGAGAGGTGATAGAGAGAGAATTAGAGAGGGAAAGGTGGAGATATTGAGAGAGAGGAGGCAAGGAGGGAGAGAGAAATAGGTATAGAGGGACAACTAGGTAGAGAGAAGTAGATATGAAAGGAGAGATATAGGGAGAGGTAGGGATGGAGAGAGAGGTGAGACAAAAATAGAGAGAGGTCTAGGTAGATAGAGGGAGGAGGAGATAAAGAGAAAAATAGAGGGAAGGAGAGAGGGAGGAAGAGGTAGGGATGGAGAGAGAGAGGTGAGAGAGATAAGAGAGAGGAGGGAGGAATAGGTAGGGAGAGAGGGGTGAGATAGAGAGAAAGAGAGTAGAGAGGGAAGGGGAAAGAGAGAAGTGAGATAGGTGATAGAGATGTGTGATGGAGCTTAAAATTAGAGAGATGAGGAATGTGGAGATTGAGATGGAAGGAGGGGGGAGAGAGAGAGATGTATAGAGGGATAGGTTAGATAAAGAGAAGTAGAGAGAAAAGGTGGGTGAAAGGAAGAGAGAGGGAGAGAGAGGGGGGGAGAAAGAGAGGTGAGATAAAGAGAAGTAGAAAGGGAAGGAGAGAGAGGGAGATAGATAAAATTAGAGAGGGGGGCAAGGAAGGAGAGAGAAGTGAGATAGAGATAACTAGAGAGTGAAGGAGAGAGAGAATGACAAGATAGAGAGTAGAGAGGGGAGGAGAGAGCTAGGGAAGCAAAGAGAGAGAAAGAGAGGAGAGGGAGGGGGAGGGATAGGTAGGTATAGAGAGTAGAGAGAGAGAGAGAGATTAAAGGAGAGGGATGAGAGATAGAAAAATGTAGAGAGGGAAGGAGGGAGGGAGATAGATATTGGAGAGGGAAGGAGAGAGATGGACATGTAGAGACATAGTTCTTGAGCTCAAGGAAGATATTGTTAGATAAAGGGATGGAGATAGTGAGAGAGAGAGAGAGGTCTAGAGAATAAGAGATGAAAATGAGTGAGATAGAGAGAGAAAGATGAAATTTGACCTCCTGATTACTAAAATTTGACCTCCTGATTACTAAAATTTGACATGCTGATTACTAAAAGTTGACTAAGTCTGAAATTTTTAAGATCTTCCAAAAACTAGAATTTGCATTATAACTCTTAGAGATCTGAAACCACTCTCAAACATCCTGCCTATATATACATGAAATATAACTTAAAGTATAAGAAATTAAATTTCCATATGTAAATCTCAACTTATACTTAAATGTTTATTTCATGTATATGGTTTCCCTGACAAAGAAAGCGAAAATCTAGTTTTGTGAAAATCAGGCCATTTGGCGCTCGCCAAATGACTCATCACATTTGGCGCACGCCAAATGACTCATCACATTTGATGCATGCCAAATTTGGCACACACCAAATGTGATGAGTCATTCGGCGATCGCCAAAAGGCTTGCTTTATATGTGTTAATTAATAGGATTTGCTAAATTTTCTCATATTTTCGATCATGCTCCCCATCTCATTTGCATGTATTTCAATGCAAGTTTATAAAAAAAACCATGATAGCGTTAACCTCTATCTCAGCTATCTAAATATATAATTCTTTTTTCATTTTGATTTAGTTAAGGTTTTGATCCATGGCTTCTATTGTAAATGCCTTCGTTTTTGGTCAAAAACCAACATGTGCTAGGTTTAGGATAGATTTTTACACGTTCATCGGAATGTGAAACAAATTACGTTTTTTGAAACTAGACTCCACTCTACACATGATGAAAAAAAAATCAATTTTCGATTAGTTTGCAAAAAATTTGGGGGTAGCACGCTCAAATTTCAGATCTTCATGATGTGTCCACTTTGAAAATTCATAAAATATTATATATTCATTAAAATAAGTATCCGAAAGAAGGAGGATAAACTACACGGTGCTAGCTAATTTCTCACTATTGGGATTTTTAAAATTCTAAAAAAAAGTTAACAAAAAAGGGGGGAGCCCTTAGGTGCTATGCTATTTTTTTAAATAAAAAGAGGACCTGTTTTGCCACCCCCCCCCCCTTTTGATACGTTTAATCTTCATTAATTTCAAAAAACAATAGTATCTTATAAAATAGACTCAGAGCACTTCAAGTTTTGTTCTTGCCGCATCTTGAAATTTTGAGCGTAACTATCTTCATTTTCTCATGCAAATCAGATTTTCCTAATTTCATAAAAAAAGTGGCATCTTAAGAGCCAAAATTGTGTCACATATTGGTGCAATTACCCTTACATATTCATTCATTATGTTATGTATTTAGGACTTTATTTTAAACTTGACACACTTTTATTTTAGAGAATTTATCAATATGTGTATCTAAGTATACCTTTTCTTAACATATATGATTCATTTTAAATATGATTAATCCATGTGTCTCTTATCATTAATTTTAAGTATTAGATATGTTATCCCTTCTTCTAGATGCTTTTCTAATGTCAACAAAATATTTCCATAAATCATCACACAATTGATAAATTTGTTGAAACCTTCAATGGAAAGCTCCATAAATTATTTATATCAATTTGGATCTCTTATCATTAATGTTAAGTATCACATATATTATCCCTTCTACTAGATGCTTTGTTAATGTCAACAAAATGTTTCCATAAATCATCACACAATTGATAAATTTTTTGAAACCTTCAATGGAAAGCTCCATAAATTATTTATATCAATTTGGATCTATAACTTGACCCTTGATTCTATCTTAGCTTCCTCTCTTTTTCTTGGGTCTTAGGGTCAATGTGTTATTCACTTGCAATCCTATGTCTTAATTTCCTTTATCTATAAAATTTCAAAGAGAGTGTACCTTTTGTTGTAAATCTCTAATTTCAAAAAACATTATTTAAATTGAAGATCTTGATGAGGGCAACATGTTAAAGTAATAAAATATCAAATTAGAGATTGCTAGAACCCCCAAAAAACTCTTAGAAGTAATAAAATGAACTCCTGTAAATGAGAAAATTTGCACCCCTAGGAAATTTCCCCACTTACATTACCCCTCACCTTAGAGTATGAAAATCCAATGATGCAAATCCACATCCACCATTTTCCCCCATCCACCTGGTAACTCATTTTTGTGTTGGTGGAGGAATTTTTTCAGGGATGCGCATGCACCACACAGACATCCACACACCACACTTTTGTCCTGACATGATTCCTACCTTTGGAATTTGTAGAGGCATTACCTTTCTCCATTGGTGATGAAGTGTAACATCTTTGCCTTCCTTGACCGGCACCAAATAGGTCTTTTGCCTCCTTTCCATTCAAATTGCCAGATTCTTCATTCTATCCATCTTCTTGATCCTTCTTGCTTCTCAAATGAATTCTCCATGCTCTCTTGATCAACTCCCAAAATTCAAGCTCTCACTTCTGTTGATAAATTATGTCTCAAATTCCAGCTTGAAGCCCCACCCTTAAAGTCTTGGCATGGAAAATTGTTTATTTCGGCCTTTACCACCATACCGTGGTGGTTAAATTTGTTTCTGGTGGTGCTTGGCCTGGTGGTTACTGCCTTACCACGGTAAGCCACCTACAGCTGGCTTGGCGGTTACCGCCTTACCGCGGCTAGTCAAGTGACTGACTGTGGTGGCTGTGGTAAGCCACCTGTGGTTGGCTTGGCAGTTACCGCCTTACCGCGTCCAGTCAAGTGACTGACCGCGGTAAGCCGCCTATGGCTGTCTTGGTGCTTACCGCCATACCACGGCCAACCACAGGGCTGACCACAGTGGTCGCGGTAAGTTGCTTGCAGCTTGGCCTGGCAGTTACCGCGGTACCACATTAAAACCACCAGCGGTCAGGCTGACGGTTACCGCCCTACTGTGAGGTGGCCTGTCGGCCCCTGCGGTAGCGTGGTAAGACTGCCAGTGGTCCCTTTGACCGCCTACTGTAGGGTGATCATGAGGAGGCCATGGTAGCGTGATAAAGCAAATGGCGAGTTCAGTAGGATTATCACCATACCACAGGGTGAGCTCAGGTGGAATACGGTAGTGCGGTAAAGGCTGTGGAGAGCTCAGCGACCTAGTTTGACCAAGTTGGACTCGAGTTAGAGCTCGACAATGAATAAGGTGGGGACACGTGGCTCAGTGTCATGCATTTATTGGCTAAAGGCCACTGCAGTAATTATAGCAAGTGTAGGTCAACTCAAGGTGGCACAACTGAACCCGATTTGTGTAAAGACAGTTATGGCCTGGGTGGCTCGATGCAGGAAGGTCGACATGGGCAAGTCATTGGTGCGATTTGATCAAGGATGATTGTAATTTCTGATCAGCGGTTGTCTAACAAAATTGAATGCAATGTATGACTTATGTAAGTCAAGTATGTGATTGCAGAGAGGAAGTTCAAACTATATGTTTGGTGTAGAAAATTATAACAAAGAGAAATAATTCTGTATGGTTGCTGTGAGATGAACAGAGAAGATTGTATCTTTGTATGTAACTGTTTTGTTACTGTAATACAATAAGTCTGACTTTGTTTGGTGGGTTTTTTACCTATAAAGGTTTTCCCATGTATATCTTGTGTCAACTGTGAATGCTCTCTTTGTGTGATATTTATTTTACTTGCATGTATTAATCTCAAGTAGTTTGTGAAGCTATTGGAGCTGGTTTATGCTTTACTCCTTTGTTGTATTAGTGTTAAGGGAATGTATTCCGCACTGTTGGGTCTCTAGATCCATCCCTGTTTTTCCCTTCAAGTGGTATCAGAGCTTGGCCAATTAGGTTATCCTTGTAGGAAAGATTAGTTTTTTGCGCTAATACTATTTCAGTGGGAGTCTTGCATTGTTAAAACTTATTTTTGTTTGAGATGGTGAGTACATCTATAGAATAGACATTGAAAAGTTCAATGGCAGTAACTTTGAGTTATGGAAACTCAATATTGAAGACTTGCTTGTGGATAGAGACCTCTGGATTGTAGTGTCTGGAACTAAGCCACAAAGTATAACACAAGAAGCTTGAGATCTTGTTGATAGGAAAGCAAGAGGTTTGATTAGACTGAGTCTTGTCGATTCTATGCTCCTGAATGTTCATGAGGAGACGTCTACAGCTACTTTGTGGAAGAAGCTTGGTGACATTTATCAGGGAAAGTCTCTGGTAAATAAGTTATTCCCGAGGAAGCAGTTGTACTCCTTGAAGATGGACGAAGGTGCATCTGTTGCAGACCATCTAAACTCATTTAATATGAGTGTTACTCAGCTGGCATCTGTAGATGTAAATATTGAGGAGGAGGATCGTTGCATGCTCTTGTTGTGTTCATTACCTAACAGTTGGGATCATCTTGTGATGGCCATGGGAAGCACTACTATTGCTTTCAAGATGGAAGATGTTGTTGCCTCATTGCTATCTGAAGAGATGCGGAGGAAGTCTTCAGAGATGGCCAAAGAGGCTCTTGTTGTTTGAGGTAGACCAAAGGAGAAAGGCAAGAAGAAGGACAAGAAGTCAAAATCCAAATTTGCAGGGAGATCAAAGTATCTTGGTAAAAATTTCAAGGTAAGATGCTAGAACCATGGGCAACCTGGTCATATCAGGAAGGACTATAAGAAGAAGAAGAAGAAGAAGAAGAATTCTGAAAATGAATCTTCTCAAAGTGATGCAGAAGCCTTCATTGCACTAGCCTTGACAACTCAGGCATCAGATGATGTCTGGTTGGTTGACTCAGGTGCATCATTTCACATGACATCCAATAGAGAATGGTTCTCTAAATATGAGAAGTATGATAGTGGAAAGGTGTACTTGGCAAGTAATTCAACACTGGAGATAGTTGACAGAGGAAGAGACATAATTCAGTTTCTTGACGGGAGAGTCAGAGGTATTGGTGGCGTACTTCACATACCAGGTTTGGCTCAAAATCTTTTTTTTGTTAGTAAGTTAAATGATGCTGGTGTAGAAGTTTCTTTTTCTAGTAAGGGGTGTAAAATGGCTAGAAGTGCAATGGTGCTGGCTAAGGATGTTCGTACTAGCACTTTGTACAAGATGGATGCACGTCCTGTTCTTTGTAACAGTGCCTCTGTAAAGTGATGCAATGCTGCACCTACAGAGGAAGATGAAGTCTCTTCTCTGTCTGCAAATGCTATGGAAGTAAAACTCCCAGTTGAGAAGACTATGCTATGGCATCATAGACTTGGTCACATTGGTGAGAAAGGTTTAAAAACCTTGAAGAATAAAAATCTTGTAGAAGGGCTTGATGATTGTAACCTTGAGTTCAATTTTTGCGAACATTACATCTATGGAAAACAACATCGTGTTTCTTTTTATTCTAGTCCTCACAAATCTTCTAGTATACTAGATTATGTTCATTCTGATGTGTTTGGTCCAGTTAATGTACCTTCGTTATCAAAGTCTAGATATTATGTTTCTTTTATTGATGACTGTTCAAGAAAAGCATTTGTATATTCATTAAAAGTAAATCAGAAGTGTTCAGTCAGTTTAAAGAGTTTAAATCTTTGGTAGAAAATTAGACTGGAAGGAAAATTAAGTGTTTGAGGACAGATAATGGTGGTGAATATTGTTATACAGATTTCGAGAGGTACTGCACTGATCATGGGATTAAAAGGCACAAGACAATGCCTTATACTCCACAACAAAATGGAGTTGCTGAAGGGTTAAATAGGACGCTAATGGAAAAGGCAAGGAGTATGCTTAGTGGTGCTGGTCTGGAGCAGAGGTTCTGGGCTGAAGCTGTGGCTATAACATGTTATTTGATAAATAGATCTCCGTGTTCAACTCTTGTTGAAAAGACACCGTTGGAAGCATGGTCTGGTAAGAAGCCCTCTCTGAGGCGTGTCCGTGTGTTTGGCTGTGAGGCATATGTTTATGTGCCAAATGAAAAAAGATCTAAATTGGATAACGAGGCTATCAAATGTATTCTCATCGGCTATGGATTTGGTGTGAAAGGATACAAGCTTTGGAATATTGATACTGAAAAGGTTTTGTACAGTAGAAGCGTGATATTTCGTGAGCTAAAACCTTCAGTTAGTGATCAACAACTTGGGACAAATCGGAATGACAAGAAGAAGGATGCAGTTGAGATTCCCCAAACTCCAGAAAGGGAAGAGTTGCATGGTGTACCTGAGACTGAGGAGAGCTCAAGAAGCTTTGAAAGTTCTGATGATGAAGAACAACCTTAGCCTATGAGAAGATCAACTCAAGAAAAGAGGCAACCTGATAGGTATGGGTTCTCTATGTTGGATTCAAATTGTGCTTATGCCTTAATTACTAGCAATGATGAGCCTAGGACTGTAAAAGAAGCTATCAACATGGCTGATTCAAAGTCTTGGCTGGAAGCTATGAATGAAGAAATGGATTCTTTGGAAAAGAATGATACCTGGAATTTGGTACCACTGCCTAAAGGGTGAAAGCCTATTGGGTATAAGTGGATTTTCAAAAGGAAGATAGGTCTTGATGTGAGCATTGTGAAGTATAAGGCTAGACTAGTTGCAAAAGGTTTTTGTCAAATTGAGGGAATAGATTATGGAGAGATTTTTTCCCCTATAGCAAAGCTGACATCCATCAGATTTTTGTTGTCTTTAGTAGTTGTGTATGATTTTGAAATTGAGCAGATGGATGTGAATACAATATTTCTCCATGGTGAGCTAAAAGAAGAAATCTACATGTCACAGCCTGAGCATTTTGTTGAAAGAGGTAAACAAAATCTGGTCTGTACGTTGAATAAATATCTCTATGGTTTAAAGCAATCTCCTAGAATGTGGTACTAGAAATTTGACACATTTGTGTTGTCAATTGGATTTGTGAGATCAAAATCTGAGAATGATCGTGTGCTTGTTATCATCCTGTATGTGGACGATATGTTATTTATTGGAAATAGCAAGACTATGATTTTTTACCTTAAATCTCAGTTGTTTGCAAAGTTTGAGATGAAAGATCTTGGTGTAGCTAGGTACATTCTTGGAATGGAGATTACCAGGGATAGAACAAGTAGAAAAATTTGGCTTAGTCAGAGTAAGTATGTTAAGATAGTTCTGGAGAGGTTTAGCATGGATGACTGCAAGCAACTTGTTGTTCCTATCATGCATGGAACTAAGCTGTCAGTTGATGACTGTCCAAAGTCTACTACAGAGATGGAGGACATGACCAGTGTACCTTATGCAAGTGTTGTTGGCAGTTTGATGTATGCTATGGTCTGTACAAGACCAAACATTGCCCAAGCAGTGGGAGTTCTAAGCCGATTTATGGCAAATCCAGGAAGATCACATTGGGATGTTGTGAAGAGAGTTTTTAGGTATTTGAAGGGGACTTGAGACTATGCTTTGTGTTACCATGATAGTATGGTTGCATCACAAAAATCTCTCAGCATCCAAGGATATGTTGATTCAGATTGGGCAGGGGACATTGATAGTAGGCGATCTACCAATGGATATGCTTTCATGCTTAATGGTGGAGCTATCAGTTGGATGAGCAAGCGTTAGGTTGTAGTTGCTTTATCCATGATAGAGGTAGAGTACATGGCTGCAACTCATGCCTACAAGGAAGCTGCTTGGCTGAGGCGTTTGTGCTCAAACATTGGTTTTGATGCTAGGAAAATTACTATCTGCTGTGACAGTCAGAGTGCCATTTGTTTGGAAAAGAATCTAACCTTTCATGCCAGGACCAAGCACATTGATGTGCAGTATCACTTCGTGAGGGATATGGTTGAAGATGGCAGGGTCAATCTAGAAAAGGTGGACACCTTCAAGAATGTTGCAGATGCTTTGACAAAGCTTGTGAGTACAGACAAGTTCAGATGGTGCGCAAAATCAATGGGCCTTGGGGCCTATGATAGACAATGATTTTTCATTGCCATGGGGTTAGCTGGAAGTGTTCGCCAAGTGGGAGCTTGTTGAGAAATTATTTCTCAACTTCTAGCTTGAAGCCCCACCCTTAAAGTCTTGGCGTGGAAAATTGTTTATTTCGGCCTTTACCACCATACCGCGGTGGTCAAATATGTTTTTGGTGGTGCTTGGCCTAGCGGTTACTGCCTTACTGCGGCCAGTCAAGTGACTGACTGCGATGGTTGCGGTAAGACACCTGCGGCTGGCTTGGTGGTTACCGCCTTACTGCGGTCAGTCAAGTGACTGACTGTGGCGGCAGTGGTAAGCCGCCTGCAGCTGGCTTGGCGGTTACTGCCTTATTGCGGCCAGTCAAGTGACTGACCACGGTGGCCGCGGTAAGCCACCTATAGCTGGCTTGGCCATTACCATCATACCGCAGTAAGGCACCTGCGGCTTGGCCTACTGGTTACCACGGTGGCCACGGTAAAATAGCCAGTGGTCAAGTTGACGGTTATCACCCTACCGCGGGGTGGCCTGTCGGTCCCCGCGGTAGTGTGGTAAGACCATAAGTAGTCCCTTTGATCTCCTACTACCATACCACAGGGTAATCATGAGAAGGCCGCGGTAGCGCGATAAAGTGGATGGCGAGCTCGGTAGGCTTACCACCATACCACAAAGTGAGGTCGGGTGGACCGTGGTAGTGCGGTAAAGGCTATGGAGAGATCGGTGAGCTTGACGACTTGGTTTGATCGAGTTGGACTTGGGTCAGAGCTCGACAGTGAATAAGGTGGGGACACATGGCTCAGTGTCGTGCGTTTATTGGCTAAAGGCCAATACAGTAATTAGAATAGGTACAGGTCAACTCAAGGTGGCGCAACTGAACCCAATTTGGGTGAAGACAGTTATGGCCTGGGTGGCTCGATACAAGAAGGTCAACATGGGTAGATCATTGGTGTGATTTGATCAGGGATGATTGTACTTTGTGATCGGTGGTTGTCTGACATAATTGAATGCAATGTATGACTTATGTAATTCGAGTATGTGATTGTAGAGAGGAAGTTCAAACTGTATGTTTGGTGTAGAACATTGTAACAAAGAGAAATAATTTTGTATTGTTGCTATGAGCTGAATAGAGAAGACTGTATCTTTGTATGTAACTGTTTTATTACTATAATACAATAAGTATGACTTTGTGTGGTGGGTTTTTTACCTATAAAGTTTTTCCCACATATATCTTGTGTCAACTGTGAATGCTCTCTTTGTGTGATATTTATTTTACTTGCATGTATTCATCTCAAGTAGTTTGTGAAGCTATTGGAACTGGTTTATGCTTTACTCCTCTGTTGTATTAGTGTTGAGGGAATGTATTCCGCACTGTTGGGTCTCTAGATCCATGCCTTTTTCCCCTTCAACTTCACTCCATTGTAGATGCAAGTTGCTGGTCTCTTGGTTCCCCCACTTCATTTGTTGTGATAGTGTTGTTAATGGAGAACTTGCAAGATCATTCCTTCTTCTACCTACCTTGAGAGCACGTAGTTTTGAAGGTGATATCTTCTATTGTCCATTGCTTTACATCATTGTATTACATAGTAGCATATTAGTGTTTGTGTTCTTGCTTTATGTTTCCATTTCCATACATCTCTTTATCATTTTCTACACTTGTTTCTATTTGGTTTTCCATGGAGCTAGAAACACCAAAGCGGGGGACTGATTGAGGTACACCTCTAAAAACAACCCCAAAATTTTCCTCGGTCTTGTGTGTGTAGGCTTTCTCGTGTGGAGCTCATTGAAAGTTTGAATCTTGGGTAGAAAGGTTTTCTTTTCTCAACTCCTCTTTGTCAATCCAAGCATAGTTTAGTTAAAGTATTCATTTTGTTGTATTTCATTTTTGTACTTGTTTGTTATTCTTTCATAGCATAAAACTCCACTAGTTAATTTGTTAGTTGGATTTCTTGTGTTTTAATATGTTTTTGAGACCTTTTTTTCATATGAATGCCAACGCACTACTGAGATTCCAATGTGTTGTTCTAAAGACTGTAACTTGCACTGGCATCCTTAGATAGTGAGTTGTCTAATCAACAAGTTGGAATCTGAAAATTATCTCGTTTGACCCTATGAAATATTCGGGTCACTTGAAGGATAGTAGCAAGTAGATTCCTCTTCCTTTTTAGCCTTAGCATCTTAGCCTTTTCGAATCACTTAACAAAATTGAGGTAGATTAGGGTAGACTATTGCCTAGGACCCTCCTATGACCTGGAGTCTCAAAGTAGTCGATCCCTCTCCTCTACATTTTGGTGAACCCAACATGAACTATTTTGAGTTCCTCCCTTGGTATTGAAAGACCTTCTCTCATTCCCTAGGCATGTTGTAGGTTTGTGTGTTCAGGGCGCATAGCCTTGCAACCCAATATATGACCGCTGGTTACATAGTTAGAAGGGTCCTAGATATTTAGGAATGAAATTTAGATAGGTCACTGTTGGATACTGAACCTTTAGAATCTACCAAGTTTTTTATTCCTGAGCATGTGGAACATAGAGAAATAGGTTCACCAAATAGGAACAAAGGAAAATTGGATTTGATGGACCTATCTTCCTTATTTCATTAGGACATGAGATCCACACAATGAAAGGAATATCAACCTTGAGGTGAGTCAACTCAAAGTGTGAATCTACAAATTTATTTTTTTGCTAGGACAGGGGTCTTGATTAAACAACACTTTGGGGAGAAAGATTAAAAATAACAAACTAACTCTATAATGCAACCTACAATGTGGATCTTGAAGATTAATCTCAATACTGATGGAACCAAAATTCAAAATGTAGATATGAGAGAGGGAAAATGATGTGTACTAGTCAACACAAGATTTTTTTCAAAGATATCTAAGGACTCATTCACCCTATGGAAAATGGGTTCTGGCTAGGGATTTGTAAAAATGGTTTTTGGGTTCTCTTCTCTTGTGTCTGCATCCCTAGATCCTTGAATTTCACAGTGGAACAACCATAAATAAATCTTGTAGTTGAGTTTCTATGAAATTTCCACAATGATGATAAAAAATGCAACTTTGAAAACTTTTTCAATTTTTCTCTTCAATAGATCTTCCACCTAAAATTTGCAAACACAAATCAAGAGGGAATTTTTTATTTTTGTTGGTGAATCGAGGTTTGCCTTGGTTGAAACCCATTTTGGTAATTAAACTCTGTGATGAAACAATTAAACATGAAGAAATGATGAATGAACAAAGAAATTCCATAACTCCCAAACCCTTGCATGAACCTTACAATGTAGATCTATAAATTGCATGAAATGGCTTCAATGGATGTGGATCTTAATCTTGAAACTTGACTTGAAACAATGCCTTTGAATTCTTGAATGGATCTTGAAAAATACATCAACATATTAGCTCAAATAATGTGCATGATGTAAGAAGACTTTGACATGATAGTAGGATCTTGATTGTTGCAATAATTCTTCAATAAATCTACTCTTCAATTCCTTGAAATGCTCTATCAATGCTCTTGTGAAATTTCTCTTTATCTCATTAAATTTTCTTAGATTTCTTGAAAGTATTAGGTGAAACATAGTGAAATGACCTTATATTTATAGGTATGTAACATTAATTTCGCTAAATTCAAATAACACAAGCTGAAATGTGAATGAAGATTTGAAATCATTAAAATACCACAAAAAGCATAATTAAAATTTAGGTTCTAGGCCTAAGTGAGGATCCATTTTCCCTTAGGTGAATGGGTCCTAGGTCACTTATCTAGGACACACATTTCTCAATGAGAAGTTTTATGTTTAGGCATTAATGAATCTCAGGTTTCCTCTTCGAAAAATGTGATTAATTAGGCTTGGATTTGAATTAAAGGGGCATATGAGCAGTCAAATACCATGATATGTACACATGATAGACTCTAATTCCCTCCCCTTGGTTCTATCACCCTCTCGGTCTTGGTAGGGACCAAGGCTATAGATACCCGTTTTGACATCATCCTAGAGTTGAATCTATTCAAGGTGAAACTAGGCATCTTGTGGCTAGTTTCCATGAATGGGATCACTTTGATTATTCATAAGTGTCTTAAGTTTTCTCATTAGGGATATGTGCACATTGTGTATGACACTAAATATAAATTTTTGGTGCCGCATGAGGGCTATTCGTTAGATCACTTTTGGCCTACCTCGATTAGTTTGCTTCCCCTGATGATGAACTTGTTGTATTGCACCTATGTCAATTACAAGACCAAGGGCACAACATTGAAATTGGCCTACCCTACACCCCCCTATGTCATCTTTGTCAAGGGTTACATGATTGCGCATTAGTAAGCTATCTCCTCCTCTCAACAAAATTGGAAGGGGAATCTTGCTCGCACCTAGGAGCCTTCCTCTTCTTCTACTATTCTATTCACTTTTGCATCTTTCCTTGCTATGGTAACTTTGAACTTTTCTCCCATGCCTCGTATGGGGAGTTCAATGGTGCCCTCTTTATGAAAGGCCAAGGATCAAGTATTTGAACTTCCTATCTTACTCACGGTGCCTAGGCCCATTGTCCATGGTAAGGGGAAGGTCCCTTGTGGTGTTGACCCTGTGTATTGGCTTATATGACCTCCTACCACTCTTTCCCACCAAGAAGTGAATGGGAAGAGGCTTGCTACTGAGGCAACTAGGTCTGCTTCTCCACTTGTCATTTTTTCCGCTCTTGCACTTCTTGCTCCTGCTCTTGTCTAAGAAGCTACCCTTCGATTGAAAATAGTTATGAAAGGTACACCTAAGGTAGAATAAGATCCTCTCATTCATTATCAAGTAGTGACTTCTCATCCCCAAAGCTGACAAAATTAGCTTGCACATGAGCATAAGTTCCATAGAAAGCCTCTAATTTTTGAACAAGTTACCTTGTAGAAGGTAAAAGGGGAGCATACAGCTCCAATTTCAACATCTTCAATTGCGCCTCTCTCTTTTTCTCCTTCCACTTTAGTTCTCCTCGCTTGGGTTTTTCTTTCGGCTCCCCCTACAAATGTTAATGACCCTCACCCTAAAAGGGTGTAGGTGTTTATCACTCCCTTGGTGTAGTCCCCTCTTTTGATGTCCCTTCTAGACATCCCTCCATTTTTATGACCCATGGAAATGTTGAACACCATGGTGGTGTTTGTTGCGGCTCTGTCCTCTTCTTCCTGACCTTCCACTTCTTCTATGAGGATTATACATCCTTCATTGAAGTATAAGTCAAAATACAACCTTGCTCCCAATGGAGGTCAGAAGAAGGGATTATCTTCTTCGAAGGGGAGTTCTGCTTTGGTTTGTACCATCCTCTTGATGGAGGCAACCTCGGTGTCTCCTGAGTTTGTCACTACCCCTCTTAACAAAGTCGATGGTGGATCTTAGGTGCCTCCTTCCTCTCCCACCTAGTTAACACATGGCACTCCTATTAAGTACATGTTTAACTGAATGGACGATGTCTCAGCTTTTTCAACGATCTTTGTGAGGTCGATGACTTTTACCTCGCAAGAGCTGAGTGAAGGAGACCTTGAGGAGCCTTCTTCCTTAGCTCTTGTCATAGGAGAGTCGAAGAGTGCTCCCCTCACTATCCTGCCATTGCAGGCTCATCCTCCCTCCCCATATGATGATCTAGATTGGGAGAACAATGATTTCCTAGTTGATGAGTACTATGGGAGTACCTCGTATTTATCTATAGATTAGATTTGTGTGTATTGTGTTTCTCTTGTGCTTTTTTTTTTATGTGTTGTTGGAGGACCATATTCACCCTTGTAGGTGCTTGGATACATGAGTGAGATTGTGTCATAAAATTCCTCTATATGTTTCATCATTCTTTTGTATGTTGTAACTTGATTTGTGACAATTGGGGACGATGCAAAGTGTTGGGGGTATTTAGGCCTTCCTTCAATGTTGACCTATTTTTTTATATTTATTTTGTCTTCATGTGATCTTCTTTATATTCACAAACTTTGGGGATTGATGATTTTTTCGTTCACACATATATTACAGGTTACCTATAAGAATTGATCTGACCCCGAACTCCCAAATCTCGTGTCTCTTGATTTCCTCATCTCTTCTCATTCCTTGTTTTATTTATTTTTTCTCTCTTCTCTTTCCACTTTATTTGTGATGACATGGTTCTTACGTGTGTTCCCTCATATGCATGACAACATTTCCATGCTTACATTTCAGTATGTCTCATGGGCCACCAAATCACTACCTTTTCTCTCTTTCCTTAAGATGCCATGTGCTCCTTCAATACACATGCACCATTCTAAAGGGGTGTACTACTCTAATTTTCAATAAGGTGCATTTGGTGGCTAATGAATCCCATACTAAAAAATTCTACACTTTTCAAAGATCACATCCTTCAACAAGGATTCCATTCGTAAGATTTTCTTTTGAAAATGACTTCGTAGCAAAAAGAATAAATTTTTTTTCCTTTGAGAAGACCATTCTTTTTATCAGATTCCTTGATGAAAGAGATCTTTCAAAAGGATTCCTTGATTATAGGATCATTTGTATATAATTTTATGCTTTCAATCAGAGTGTCCCTTTGAACGGGCCCCTTTCTATCTTGAAGGGTTCCTGAGGGACCCATTTGAAAGCTTCTCCTTCAACTATTTGCTCTGGGATATGATTGTCTGTCTAAATGAATTTTGTTTTCCTAACATGTTGCTTTGTAGGATTGAGCACCTATAAAGTCACTTTCACAATCAAGCTTGGAGGAACGAGAACTTGTAAGGACTAATTAAACTCTACAGAGCCTTTCATTTGTATCCCCTAGACTGAGAACCTATGGAATCCCTTTTGCATGACTAAGAACCTATAAATAATTTTATTTTTGTAGGACTGAGCAATTGAAGAACCTTTGATCACCTTCTATGAGATCGAGCACTCACAAAGCCAATTCTATAGGATCAAGCACTTGTAGAGCTTTTGTTCACCTTTCGTAGGATCGAGTACCTATGGAGCCACTTCTCTCTCCTACACCTCTAAGCTTGTCAGATTATGGTTTGCTTCCTAGACAGTTTAGGTATATTCTCTTCAACTTCTTTCCACTCTAGTTTACCTCACATTCACTAGCATGTATTCTTGCTAAAGGGGGGAAAATGTAAGGAAGCAAGTTTTCACCCCTAAGCAAATCCACCACTTACATTACCCATCACCTTAGAGTATGAAAATTTGATGATGCAAATTCACATCCACCACATTTCCTTGTCCACTTGACAACTCATTTTTGTGTTGGTGGAGGAATTTTCTTAGGGACATGCATGCATCACACAAACTTCCACACACCATGATTTCGTCCTAACAGGAGTTTTGCCTCTAGTTTCTGTAGAGGTATTACCTTTCTCCATTAGTGAAAAATTGTAATGTCTCAACCTTCCTTGATCGATGCCAAATGGGTCTTTTGTCTCCTTTCCATTCAAATTGCCAAATTATTCATTTTATCAATATTCTTGATCCTTCTTGCTTCTCAATTGAATTCCTCTTGCTCTCTTGATCAACTCTTGCACTCCAATCTCTCACTTCACTCTATTGTAGTTGCAATTTTTTGGTCTCTTGTCTCCTCCACTTTGTTTGTTGTGATATCATTGTTATTGGAGAATTTGCAAGCTCATTCCTTCCTCTACCTACCTTGAGAGCATGTAGTTGTGAAGGTGATATCTTCCATTGTACATTTATTTTGCATCATTGTATTATATAGTATCATATTGTTTTTTGTGTTCTTGCTTGGAATTTATATTTCCATACATCTCTTTATCACTTTCTACACTCATTGCTATCTATCTATCTGTGGAGGTGGAAAAACCAAAGCAGAGGATTGATTGAGGCAATCATCTAAAATTAGCCCCAAAATATTCCTTGGTCTTGTATGTGTAGGCATTCTCATGGAGCTCATTGAAGATTTGACTCTTGGGTAGAAAGGTTTTCTTTTCTCACCTCCTCTTCATCAATCCAAGCATAGTTTAGTTAAAGTATTCTTCTTCTTGTATTTCATTTATGTACTTATCTGTTATTTTTTCACAACATAAAACTTCACTAGTCAGATTATTAGTTGGATTTCCTATGTTTTAATTTGTTTATGAGACCCTCTATTTATACAAATGCCAACACACCATTGAGATGCCAATGCATTGCACTGGAATCTATAACCTGTGCTGCCATCCTCAGAAAATAAGTCATCTGAGAAGTAGGTTGGAATCTAGAAAATCAACTCATTTGACCCTCTGAAACATTCAGGTTAGTGGAAGGATAGTAGCAACCAGATTTCTCTTCCTTTTCAGCCTCAACATCTTAGCCTTTCCAAATCACTTAGAAAACTTGAGGTAGATCAAGGCAACATGTTGCTGAGGAATCTTGAATGATTTGGAGTCTTGGAGCAGTCAGTCCCCCTCCTCTACAACTCCAATGTTTTATAGTGTGATACCTAAGAAAAAATTAGGTAAGAGGTGGAAATGCTTTAGGAGGCTAGATCTTTGGGATAAAAATAAAGATCTAGAGATAATTGGCATTGAATACTTGGACATTAGATCATAAAAGGTTAACAACAAGAGAAATCATTTAGAGAGGATACTATTTTCATTAATTATCTTATATCTCGGTTACATGTTTCAATGCATAGTGGGGCATGGGATTTTTTCTTATGGACCATGGTTTTAGTGGTCACTAGTTTATAGAAGCCACTTGGTGGTTTCCTATTTCATTTTCTCAATATATTGAGTGTATGAGATAGAGGTTTCAAAGTGTTATGTTAGTGAATCACTCTTGTGTAGTAGGATTTTTGTTAGACTAAACAATATTGAGTGGATTAGATTGGTGTAATATTCTTCTTAAGATTAATACAATATCGATTTTTCTTTTGTGGTGGGATTTTTATTTCAAATGATTCATCCACATAAATAAGATGTTATGTGTTATTTTTACTTTTATTTATGGTTTTTTGTGTTCTATTTGATGATTTAATCATGTGTACTAATTAATTAATTATATTCAAATGAGCTCTAGATTTATTTATAATTTCATTGTACCTATTTATCTTATTCTCAATACTTGATATTAAGTTGCGAATTTATTAGAGATGGATAAAATTCTTAGAGTGTTGTGGGTTTCTATAGATCCATGTGTGATTGGCGCTATGGCTAGCACATCCTATAAAAATATTAAGAAATTCAATGGCTTTGGGCATGAGTTGTGAAAAATTAAAATGGAAGATATATTGGAAGAAGTGGATCAACAAAGAGTTGTTGTAAAGGAAGTAAAGTTTATTAATATGTATGGCGAAGATTGGAAAAAATTAGGTAAAGAAGTGTAAGGGACCATATAAGTGTGTCTTGTAGATTTTGTTCTAGTAAATATCCTAGAAGAGGTAGAATAGGTGATATTTACCAAATAATTATACCTTAAGAGAATATTGTATTCTTTGAAATGAAGGAAAGATACTTTATTTGTTGATCATCTTAATGTTTTTGGGTAAAATTACAAATTTGTGTGACACTTTCAGCCAACTTATCAACACAAGTGAATTTAAGTAAATTTCTAACTAAAATATAATTTTGGTCAAACACATGATCTAATAAGATTTATTCTAAGTTAGACATGTCCACAAATTTTATAACTAAAATTGTTGGCTAAATGCATATGTAGCGCCACTTTGAGGCCAATTTACCAAAAATTAAAATTATTTTAAAAAATTAATGTTTCAACAACTTCTATTCATGTAAATTATATTTTTTTAAATGTAAAAATACCCTTTTGAAGATCCATAAGTGTAGTTTTTTTTTTTTTATAGGAGTTTAAATACTATAAATATATTCAATTTTTTATTTTTACTAAAAGTAGTTTATCAACAAAAATATTAGGTTGATTACCATGTCAAGAAAAATACTAAAACTTATTTAAAAAATTAAAAAATATGATGCACTAGATAAAATAATATATATCAAGATGGCATAATTTTTTCTATTTTAGATAAATAATTAATATGAAAGTTGATGTCAAATGGAAACAATTATGTTTTAATACACACACATTTTAATATTTATTTAAAAATAAATGTTAATTAAGTTTGGAAAAAATATATCTGTGCTCTAAAATTTCAAGTTATAAATACACAAAAAAAGAAGGAAAAAAATATAATTTACTATATAGAGATTGACGTCTCATGTAACTTCATTTTTTAGCTTTTGATCAACAAGTAAATAATAGTGTCAATTTTTGAAAAACTATATTAAAATAATTTTTAAATTTTTTCAAAAAAAATACAAACATAAAATATACTAAAAATACACATTTTATTAGTTTACATCATTTCAAAATTCAAAACATATATTCTAGTTTTTAGTGATTCGAGTTTAAAAGATGGATTAGTGTTGGTTGTTTCCTTTATAAAAGTGTGACACAAATTTGTACTTTTATCCTTTTAATTTTATTTTGAGTATTCAAGTTATGTATAAATGTTAAGATAGATAAGGAGGACAAAATTATTTTATTTCTTTTATTTTATATATACCTCTCGATGTTATGTTTGATAGTTTGATAACATGTAATGATCATTCAATTGTATTTTACTATCATTTCTTTATACTTTCACTTTATTTTAGCTTATTATCAATATTTGGTATTAGAGCTATGGCTTGATTAGGGAGAGGGATGCATCTCTTGCAGTGTTGTGGTTCTTTTGGTTGTATTAGAATCCTTGAATTTAGTGGTTTTATAAATTCTCGTGTAACTGAAACCATGATTATCACATCCTATTTATAAATTAAAAAATTCAATGGCTCTAGGTATGAATTATGAAAAATTAAAATAAAAGATCTCTTGGAAGCAAGGGATATAAAAAGTTGTTGGTAAAGAGGGAAATTCCTTGGATATATATTTAATGAATATTAAAAAAAGTTGGAGAAAAGGCATAGAGGACCACATAGCTATGCTTTGAATATTTTTGTATATCTTGAGTGTCTTAAATAGGTTACCAAATTTAACAAGTGATATTTACCAAATAAAGAGTATACCTAATAGATTATACCTTTTAAGAGAAAATAATATTCTTTCAAACTGAAATAAGGTGACCTTGTTGCTAATAATTTTAATTTTATTTTGATTTCAATAGGATCTAGAGATGTTAATATAAAGTGGGAGGATACATGTATTTTACTAGTTTATTATTTTCCCAAATCTTATGAAATTTTAATTGTTGTTAGCATTGGTGTAATTATAGAACATAAAATGGATACCCTTGTTGATACTTTTATCAATGAAGAAATGAGAAAAAAATTCATGGAGAAGGGTTTGAAAGATGTGGTTCATGTTCATGTAAGACATAAGGATATAAGAAGTTCAAAAGGGGAATGAATGAAATAAATATTAGGATATTTTGAAATCCCTAAGAAGGACAAAGTGTAGTGTTGTAACTATATAAAGTAGGGCCATGTGAATAAGGAATGTAGAATTAGGAGGAAGGTTTAGTGGGTCCTCCATAAAATCATATAATGATTATGTTACTAATATAACTTTTAATTATAAAACATTGCTAGTGATGATTCATGATTGATTGATTTAGGGTGTTGTAAGACTCCTCATTTTTTCTCTTTCTATGTTGAAGATGGTCCTTTGCTATTATTCCTTGGATAAAATCATTTTTAGATTAATTGGATAAGGTAGAATTGGATGAGAAGTAAGATTGTTGGTTAGATTATTGAATGGTTTTTAATGGGTTAGATGATGAAGGAATTTCATATAAGGATAAGGTTTTGGTTTTATTTTTGAGGGTTTGAAATTTAAACATAAATTGGAATTGATATCCATGTCCTAGAATGGTGTTTCCCATGTCAAGGTTACCATAAGGATGACTAATAAATATTCACTTTAGCCTAGGAGATAGCTAGTGTTAGCATGCTCTTGGTCTAAATGATCTTGATCCATAAATTTGTTTATGGGTTTTCAAGATTAAAGATTGGGTAAATCTTTCTCATAATTTTTGCATCAAGATTTTGGTAATTATCTAAATTATAAATAATCCTAAAATCAAAATCTCAATGTTTGGGGCATTATCATTTTCCATTGAGTGCTTATGTCTAATTTCTTTGAAATGTGACCATTACTTCACAATGCCATTTCAAAGAGGTGAAAATTATAGATACTTATTTCTTTCCACCTTCTAACATACCTAGCATTATATCTTAATACCATGTCAACTTTTCTCATTTCATGATAATTCCCATTTTCATTTAATAGCACCACTGATTAATTAAATAATTCATGTTATTTAGTTAATTAGGATAATACTTAAATCCATTTATTTTACCTATCCCCTTAATTCATAGATCATTTGAGTCTTTTCATACTTCTCCCTTCCATCTATCACTAACATTTTCATCCTTAAAATTCATTCTTTAACTAAATTTATCCATCATCACCAATCCCTTCATCCATCACTAAACCTATCGAAATATATCTCTTCCACTCAACCCTAATCATTTAATCCCTCTTTAATCCATTTAGAGAGCATGCTCATGTTCTTCAACTCCACATGCTCGCTTGAAGGGGTATCTCTAAATCATCAAATAATCTTAAAATTAAAAGCTCAATGCTTGGGGCATGTTATCTTTTCTCATTGAGTGCCTATAACTACTTTCTTCGAAACACTATGAATTCACAATGTCATTTCAAATAGAGTAAAAATATAAACACTCATTTCTCATCACCTTCTAACATTGAACCTAACATTACATCTTAATATCTCCTTTTCGTTTACCACTATTGATTAATAAAAAAATGCATGTTGTTTAGTTAATTAGGCTATTATTTATCCATTTATTCCAAAACAATAATTTAATTTTCACTTATTTCTCCATAATCATAAAAAATATAATCACCCACTCATATTCCATCATATTTCCTACACATTCTCTTCTACTTTTAACCCATGCACAAAGTTAATTAGCTAAAATAAGTAAATAAAAAGACTAATTATCTTGACCCATTTTAGAGCCTACTAAGAAAGCCACATAACTCTTCTTGACTATTCTTAGTGAGTGAATATTTTCAACTCATCTCAATAAATCTCAATATCCATTCATGATCAAATCCTCACTATTCATAGCCTGAATAAAAAATCTATAAATTATGAATGAATGATCAATCCATAACTACATGCTACAAATTTGAAAAGAAATATATAATTCCATATCAAATTATTCATGGGCATACCCAACACATCCAAGGTTTACATTTGGTAAAAATTTATTGGTGTTTCATTGTACTTGCATTATTATTTTTCTCTATGTAAGGTATTCTAGGTTTGGAATAAGGATATTAAATTTGCATTAGTTTCCTATTGTTCATTCCAAATGTAGGGTATACACTAATAGCCAACCATGTATTCTTGTTTATTCCACTAACCATCTATACACACCATTTTCTAACAGTTTCAAATTCATTTAAATTTCTAGGAATCTTAACCAAAATTGGAGAAGAACAAAATGTCCCTAATTTTTATGCAAAGTATAAATAATCATTTTAAGAAATACAAAAATCATAAGAATGTAACCGAGAAGTGGTTCTACATCCCAAAATCATAAGAATTTAACTGAGAAGTGGTACTACATCCCAAGAGTCACCTTAGGAGTAGCTAGAATCAAATGCATGTACTAAGAATCTTTGGTTTTATAATATAACCTCCAAATTGATTAATCACACAAGTTCTTAAGGATTGATAAACTTAAATGATAGTCATCACTTGTAGATTTAAATCTTTCTTTCTTGTGGCCAAGGTTGGGCTGAATAATATCCAAGAGTTAATTTTATACCTTAAGTTCATTTAAATTAATAGAATTTTGATTTAAGATACCATGTGATCAAATCCAAACTTAACAATACACATATTTATATACATGAAATTTTATGCATATGTATATGATTATCATAATTAAACACCAAACAAAATAATAGTATACTACTACACACACATATACAAATATTTATATAATAAAAATTAACTACTATATTATAAGAAGTCATAATAAAAATTAAATAGTTTTACTTAAATCACAGTTAACTTATATAATTACAACATAATAAGCTTATGAAAAGGATCTATACACACACATTACGAAGAAAATTGCAATAGTAAATAGGATAGAGAACAAGAGAAAAATATTCAATAGAAACAACCTTGAATACAACAAAGCTATAGATGAAAAATAAAAAAATCAATGACAACAATATAAGAAGATAAGTTTGGCTAAACAACACACAATGCCAAACAAATAGATTGATCAAGATATACCAACTTCTAGTGCTTGCCAATTACTTAAACCCTATTGAGTGCCCCTTCTTTGGTAAAATATATTTATGTTGGTATAGTTGTTCCTCCCAAGATACAAACTAGTACATATATTCGTTAGAATCAATTTGATAAAATAATAATCAAATAACTAAATTAATAATCAAACCTACATTGCAATTCTCTTCCTAAATTTCTACACAAGAGTTGATGATAGTCAATATGTTATCCAATATAGTTAATTAAATCAATTTCACAATTAGATGAAATAAATTAAGATGGGTCGGAAGGAGGCACATGAAAAATATTGTGATTGATGCTCTATCTTGGAGGGATGAATCCATGGAGTCACTATTATGTACCATTTCCATACTACAAGAAGATTGGATGGATTAGCCCTGAGAATATAAGAAAAAGGACAAATACATAAAAACCCATTCAAAAGCTCCGATAGAATCCAAGTGTACTGGAAAAAATACATTCAAAGGAGACACTCTATGGTAAAAGTACAAGTTATACATATGCAAGAATGTAACATTTAATATTAGTATTCTATCAAATCTCCATGCTTCTTTAGTAGGTGGGCTTTCAATCTTTTTGGAAATTTATCATAGAATCAAGCATGATTGTGATCCTATATTTACCGATCATTTTTGGACTAATTTATTCTCATGTTTGGGTACTCAACTCTCTCATAGCTCATTATATCATCCCTAATTGGATGGAAAATTTGATGCAGTCAACAAGTGCTTGGAAGGTTATCTTCATTATTTTGTTTCAAATAAATAAGGGGAGATGGTTGTAATGACTACCACTAGTAGAATGGTTATATAACACTTCTTTCCACACTTCATCCAAAATGTCTTCATTTTTGGCAAGTTATATGTGAAACAACCACCATCCATCACCTCTTGTTTGAAAATAAGTACTCTCTAGTCTCAAGGAGAATTCGACAATGACACAATAAAGAATAAAGTGGGAAGTTGATTAGTATTGCAATGAAAGAAAGTTTGACATAAGTGATTATGTATTTGTGTGATTACATCCATATAAATAGATGCCTCTAAAAGAGGATAAGATGGATAACAAGATTTCACCCAAATATTTCAACCCTTATTGAGTTTTGTAGAAGATTGACAATATAGCATGCAAACTAAAATTATTTTAAACAATAAAAATACATTTAATCTTTTATATTTCTTGCTTGAAAAATATTATTGAACAAATAATATCAACTTAGACTAAATTGCTAAATCTTAATGAAGAGAGCAAAATAATTTTAAAACATGAGAAAATCTTTTAAACATCAATTAATAAAAATGTAACATTAAAAGATAAAACATTCTTATAAAAACATCCTTTAAGTCAGAACACCATATTAAACAAAGCCATTGCAAATTGAAAGCATATCATTAGAGGTGATATCAAGAGGTGCTAGCTCTTATAGGAAAGCTTTCCAAAACACAAATTATGAAATAGAGCGAGAGTATTAGGGTGAAAGCGATAGAGCGAGAGCGAGTCTTGTAAGCCGCATGTGAATTTAAAAGAAATTAGAATGAGAATGGAATTCCACGCACGCGGCAATTAAAGTGGTCCCGTTTGTTACACAACCCTTTGACTGCAAAAGGACTCTTCTCCATTCTACCCTTCAGTTAAAAATTCCCTATTTTTAAGTACCTAGTACCTACCACTAATTATTTTTGTCCAATGATTTATTATATTATTTTTAATTCATTAAGTGTAGAGAGTCGTTTATTTTGGTTTTATTAGTGAAGGCTATTCTTATTTTTGTTTTGTTTTATAATCATATGTGTTGTGGTCAATATAATAACAGATTTTGTGTGGTTTGAAAAATTAACATTTTAATTGAAGTGATTTTATTTTACAGATTTTTAAAGTTTTTTCTAAATTTTATTTAATATAAAAATATATATTTGACATTTATGTTAAATTTTAAGTTCTTTCAAATTTTCTTTCAAATATTAAAAACTAAATTATTTTAAAAAATAATATATAAATTATTTATATACACAAACAACTCTACAAAAAAAAATTGATGATCTATAAAATCTCCTCTTTCATATATATAGTAGTCTTCTTGACTATAAAATATCTAAATACTGATATATATATATTATTTATTAATAATATATTTAAAAAAATAGATATCCTTCTTGAAACATATTGCACTTTTATATAAATAATTGATTATAATCTTTCTGACTATAAAGTATCTAAATATGATCAAATTTAAACCCTAAAAACCAACACCTTGTAATCAACATAATAAATATGTTAAAAAAATCACCTAATTTAAGAATCAATAAATTAACTAAAATATACCAATTTTTAACTTTTTTTTCCCCAAATTTTCGTGAAGGGAAATCTTGAGTTAAATAGTATCCCTCTATCTCCATCGAGACACATTTATAAGAATTATTGCATTATTTCACGTTTGGTGTTTGAAAAAAATGCACTAAACTTAAAATGCAATTTTTATGATTAAATTTTGACAAACATACACATCAATATTAGTCATTCATGGCACTTGAGGTGCTTCTAAAGATTTTTTTTCATAAAGTAATCATCAAATCAACGGAGGATTTCTAAAGTTACTTTCGATGAAGGAAATCAGAATTATATCACATGGACTATTTTTACTCGTAGTTTAATTTTTCATTATTAAAATTTCAAAAAAATAATAAAATCGTTTATAATAAAATAAACATGTTCATTATTTTTTAATTTAATTATTTATATATTTATTTAAATATTAAAACTGAAAATATATAATATTGAATTGGAGAATATTTTTGAACATTTTCATAAGTTGTAGAAAAATAATAAAAAATATATAATATTGAATTGGAGAATATTTTCTAAATATTTTTATAGGTTGTAGAAAAAATAAATAAAAAATAATAATTTTTATTATTTGTTTATTTTAATTTTTTTACTAATTGTCAATTTCGCTTAATTTTTCTTTTTTCTCCTCTCTCATCCCTCCACCCCACCTTTTATTAGGCTCTATTACACTCCTTTCTTTCTATTGTTCCTCTTTTTCATGATAGATCCCTCAAGTGTGATCCGAATAATGGGTACATAAAAACATACACAATTGAATCCAAAAAAATTACATAAACAATTTCATGAACTGTGAAAAACACACATTACAACTATAAAAAAGATTGTTAAAAAATGTTAAATAATAACTATACAGAAAAAACTCTTTCCCATTCAACTATTAAAAAATAATAAATCGAAGTCATATACATAGATTTTAGGAAAGCCACGGACCAATGGATGGGTTACAATAAGTCCAAATGAAAGCAAGCCAAGTGGCAAATTGCATACTATAATACAATATTTACATAATTTTGTCGAATATTCAAACCAGAAATATTCGGTCGGCGCCAGAAATATCCACTGGACGGCTCTCCCACTAAAGGTAGTTTTTTCCAGATTTTCCCAGCGTTACATCAGTACTGAATCCTGGAGCTCGCTTTACGAGAGCGCCAGAAAACGATTCATTAAATTGTACCATGGCTCTTTCCCCTGAGCAAATTTCCCCATCTCTGTTCCACAACTAACACCACTTTCCATTTTTGGACATAAAAAGAAATTTCGAGAGCCCAAGTCCTTTATCATATCCTTCGGGTTCAAACCTGACATACAGAAATCCATATGTCAAAACAAAAGAATTGAAGTAAAACCCAAATGGAATCATCACTGTGATTAAATGAAACCAAACTTACAGTCAATAGTGAACTGGGAATAATGCAAGCCAAAGGAAAGCAGATCGGTGCTCAGAATCGGCCTCCGCCCTTCCCTGGCATACTGCGCAAGCGCCGCTTTGACCACATCCAGAACCGTTGCGTCTGTAGGCAGCAACAAACGCAGGGGCCCAATGCTACGCGCCACAGTCACGTTAACCAGCAACTTAGCGGCGCTTTTGTTGTTTCCCGACTCCACAGGCGGTGCTAATTTACCAAGAAGCGTAGGCGCCTCCGAGTTTAGCCAAGGAGTCCGCTCAAAAGCAGGCTTATCCCGCCTGAGAAGCTCCGGGTGCGTCTGCGGCCTTCTCATGGGGGCGGGCTTCTTGGACTTGGGGTCCAGAATCTTCTCGAGCGGTTCCACAGGAAGCCGCCCGCTGAAACTGGAGGATCGAGGAAAACCCCCATGGACATGCCTCTGGTGCGCTCCTCCTTTCGACTTGGCTTTCTTCTCCATCTGGCTCATGAAAGCAGGAAAAAAAGAAAGACGGTCACCTCAATCGGCGATATCTATAGGAACGGGATTTGGAAAAGGTGGAGGGGAGAAAACAGAGAGCATAGGCAGAGGCAGAGATGGGTGCAGGGCACCATGGTGCTGGATCATCCACTTTACCCGGCATTAATTTCTACTACAATTGACAAAAGCAATTGAGAGATGAGAGACTGGGTCGGTCTCAATTTAAAGCAGAGGGTGGGTATGCGACGCAAACAAAAAAAAAAAAACTGGGCAAATTGCAATCCACCGTCAAAGAACGCAACTCTCGCTTAGCTATTTGCTGGCGTGCTAAAAATAACGGAACAATAATGTTACACGCAACATTTGTACGAGTGATGAAGATAAGGCTTTGTGGGTCCCGCCTCCATGCCATGGAACTACCTCCCACGTTCGCGCTGGGGACGCCTGGAACCTCCCTATTTCTTTGACTAGATTCCATGAATAAGAGGAGAGCTTAACTGAATGCCCCTAAGGGGTGCACATTTCACAGTTAATTTTATTATTATTTAACGGTCAATTCGATTTAGGGATGCACATTTCACCGTTAAATTATTTACTATTTAACGGTCAATTTGCAACGGGGTGACCGGTCTCTTGACTGGAGAACCTTTTGGGACTAATCTCTTTAACGTGGAATGAATTGTTGGGATCATACATTTTTGTCTTGATTTTCAGGTTGTGCAGTTTATTTGTCTCTCTTAAGTCAAGTTTAATGCGTTTTCTGGACAATTTTCTGAAGGATTAGTTATAATTATCTTTTTGATATTTTCTTTCTTGTTAAATAATTTATTTGTTTTCTGGTCTGCCTAAACATCATTTGAGTTGCACGTTGTAGTGTTTGTCTTTTTCTGATCAAACTGAGTTGCAAGTTGTTCATTTTCCATGGTCAATATTTGAGCTTCATTAACTTTCAAATTCTTTCTTGAAGGCTTTTTCATTTTAAACTTCTTGAAAGAGAATGACTTAGACTCCTCCAAGGATTATCTCTTTTATTTATGCTTCTTTTGTTCACTTCCCAAATATATGAAACAAGTTTCCTAGTAGTGTAAGCTTTCTCATCTTCACTAACAAGTTGATTTCAAATATATCTCTTCTACTTTTTTTCATTCAATTAGAAGTAGTTTTATTCGGATTTGGAATATTGCTAATGTCATATTTAAATCAATATAAAATTTTGTATTATTGTTTTTAATAAGTCATTCTAAAATATAACTTATTGTCTTTAATAAGTCATTTTAATTTATTTATTTTTCATTCTATCTAGTTTTTTAAAAGACATTCTAAAGATCAATCAATCATTGACATTATAAATAAAAGAAATATAAGAGCAGATTGATAAACACTAAATCACTTAGGGAGGACTTGCTAAATATAAATACCATCATTGCAAGAAAATTATTCATGGTGACAATTGAAACCATCTTACATAATGACGGTGTTGATAACATTAAGTAAACCACTATAAATAAAAGCTCAATAAATAATGAACAAATATGATTTACTAATTAAACTAACATTTATTAACCATTTAAATATCAACATTCAAGCAACATATAATATTGTAAGGAAGCCAAGGTAGCGAAACAACTTCCTACACTAATCGTGAGAGGGGGCTTTTGCAACACTTTTCATATCTTTAAAAAAGTTATAGAAAGTAAATAGAAATAAACATAAATACTATTCATACCACTACACAATGATTTATGTGGTGAAAACCTTTTCAGGAGAAAAAATCCACACTCCAAAAGTGTCCAATATATTATTCAAAAATTAACAAGATTATAATATTTAGTTGTAGAGAAATTTTTCTTGAGAATATTACCAATGAGTGATCTGGAGGCAATTCAACATCTATAAGACTCTCACACACAATCTCTATCTCAAACATTTAATATATAAGAGAAATAATACATGAAACCATCAAACAATATCTACAAAGTCATGAGCTAAAACCAACCAAAAAAGTGGTGCCCAACTTATCTCAAATCAAAGATGTACTATAATGTGTCAAACATAAGCCTGAAGAGCACACAATATACTAAGATGGGGGTGAATCATTATATACCAATTTTAACTTGATTAAGCATTAATTACCATTAATAGCTTCTTCAAATGTGAACCCCAAAACATCAAAGTAGTAATTATTGATTCCCTTAACAATTAAGCAGCACAAATGCACACATCCACAAAAAGAATGTCAGATTTACATGGAAATCCAAAATAGGAAAAACCACAATGAGAAGAGCTTCTTGGAGCTACTGTCCAAATCCAGCCACACGAAAAGAATATAGAACTTACAGTGATTTTGTAGGCACCAACCCACAGGAATTGCAACCTTAAAGAGAGACACCAATCCCCTTAAATTCTGATTTGCAAGCACCAAGGAGACACCAATCCCCTAAAATACAATCACTGAGCACCAACTCAAAAATAAGGAGACTTCAAAATTTCAAAATAATATAGATCTTTCCTTGAGTCAACAAGCGAACACATCCATTAATGATATCTCAATTTCATTCAACATCCCTAACTTGTCTCTTTTGCTCACACATCATTTTACATATTTTTCAATGTAGAATCACACAACACTTAACACACACTTTTTATAAGAATCATTTACAATATATATATACCCATTGCAACATATTAACCACTTCTCATGTCAACTTAGAACCATTTAACATCATTGACAATTAGTCATGTCGGCCAAGGATAATTCTTAAAGTATAAAATGATATGGAATGTGTAGTCAAATCAATCCTAAATGACATGTGTTACCATCGATATAAGATAACATCATGTGCTTCCTTCCATGAACTTAATCTAGTCTTATTTTACTCTCACACACTTCCCCCAACTAGTGTGTGCTTCCATTCCTTTAATACACACTTAGACATAATCACAAACAATCAACAAACACAAGCAATATTCTATTACTTCTAACTTTCTATTTGTTGAAGCTCAACCTCTAAAATTTTGGGATCTAATACATCATGAGTAATTTGAATTTACTTCCAAATTGCAAGCCATAAAATTCAACTATGGTAGAATATAGAGCCAAATATAATGATAATTGTTACAACAGTTGTTGTCCTCCCCTTTTAAAATCGTGTCCACCTGTACAAATTTTGTCTGTTTAAATTGACACCCTTTCATTTGGTTTTCAAAACCTTGTTAGGCCCTTCTTAGGTTGTCACAACCTTCTCTCCACCTAACACTTTCAAATTTAATTATGAAGTTCACCTTTGAAGTCACTCTTTCATAAGTTTTTAGAATTGCATTAGGGCTCAAAGCACTTGTCACAACCTTTGTGAATGCCGACCAAGAAAAATAAAGTTAAAGTGATTTCAAAGTTTTATGGAGGTTTTGAAAACTCTGTTAGTCTCCGAAAAGGTTGTCAAAACCATGCTTTCTCCCGACAACAAGCAAATTTGAAGACTTCTTTTGTTCCAAGGAGCGGTGCAAAAAAGACTATGTTAAAGATATGGCATTTTGGAATTGTACAAAAGTTTTGAAACATTTGTCGGTCCATGATGAGGTTGTTGAAACCACTCATTTCATCGAAAGGGTTCTACTATCCGTTATTTTTTAAATATTTAAAAACTAATTGGAGCAAAAGGAAAGATGGGAAATCTTACATGCACCAACCTTAATAAGGAGTCATTAACCACCCACTATCCTAGCATTAATTGTGGGTATTTATAGGTGAATTGAGCTATTCGGGAGGATCATTTTAGTAGCGAATAGAGAAATTTTTTAAGTGGAGTGAAAAGGGTGAAGTAACGTAGTTGGTACTTCTCGAAGATTTGGGCACATTTAAAAGGTACTATTTTCTTTGGTTAAGCTATAATTTGTTGAAAGATAATATAATTATACCCTAGGGAAGAGAATTGTACTTGCACAAGATTTTTTATTTTTCTCTACGAATTGAGCATATATTTTAGGGTTTTTTCCACCATGAAATACAAATACCATGGTTATGAGTACATGTATAGCTTAACCAACACCATTCTAGAGATAGGGGATACAAAGCTGGGTAAGTGCACCAATTTGTGACACAATTTAGGTACTAAATTGTAAAAATGATTAAAAAAACCTCGAAATAAGACCTTTGGCGCACTCCAAATTGCTAAAAAGACATTTGGCGAGCGCCAAATGTCTTTTTAGACATAAAAAGAAAAACTCAGGTTTCAAACCCTCATTCTGTCGTCAACCCGTGGCTTGAGGAAGAGGATTTCAGGTCTGCAACTTGCGCTAGCCAAATCTCTTCCATTGTTTGCATCCTTAGCTTGCCATTTTCAACGAGGATGTCACCAACACGTCGAAGAGGTCAAAGATTGCAAAGAGTTGTGTTTTTTTATTCTATTTATTTTGAATTTGATTTGGAATACAAATTTAAATAGATTTTTATAATAAAAATTTGTTTTAATTCTCAAGGAATGAATCTCCACCTCAAAACATTGAGAATTCACAATCATCCCCTCATGAAGAGCCTCCTATACAAGAACAACCCGAAACCCCTCCATCAACTCATAGGAATCCTCAAGGAACACAAGAAAATATTCAAAATCAAATTGAAAACAATAAAAGAGACATTCAATAAGAAATTGCAAGATTAAGCGAGCATGCCGAAACCCACCCTTATAGGAGAGGGATTGTTGAATCATTAATGTCAATTTTAACTCATGTAGGAGAAATGAGTGAGAAAATGATTTTTTGGTCAACTAATAGGCATGAGATGAGACAATTTTATGCTAATGGTTTGTCATATGCAGCTGTCAAAAAACTAAAAATTAGCAAAGTCGAGTTGTGTGCCTTATTTAAAGACCCAAAAACTAATGAACCTTTGTCCCATGCATGCAGGAGGTTCCCCATCCATTGATGCCACCATGAGTTAATTAATTTTTTTTTTTGGGAGCGGTGGTGGATGGTATTTGACCAACCTCCATACAATAACCATGAGGTGCCACAATAATTTTTGAGGAAACTCTATTGCGAGTTTTTCCTCAATAAAATGCTAAACTATTTTGGCATCTTGGAATTTCAGGGTAGAGGTGGGGGCTCCACACACAATAAACTTGTTGCACGACGTAATCCATAGTTGTCACCGAGAGCCTTGGGTAGACCCATGGTGGAGAATTTCATTGTTCCTTCCATTGTTAAGGACAGTGTAGAGGTGGACATGATGAAGTCGATTGGCTCACTCACCCAGACCATTTTATAGTTTGCAAGTCCTCTAGTAGAGCCTAGTGTGGAGGAGACATGTAGGCCCCGAGCTCCACCCCACCATTGTGGCGCTTGTGGTGTTGTTTGCATGTATGATTACTAGGGTTCTTATGATACAGCTACATAGCCTAAGTTAGTTGCAGAGGCGATGGATTTCATAGATGATATTCTGAATGATACATTTCACATTGACACTCAGGTAAAATTTAGCAAGTTATTTTAATGTTGTTTATTAAAATATATTTTAAAATTTAAGAATAACTAAATTAGTAGAATTTTGATATGATGAAATTTCAGGGTCGCACTTTTCATGAGGGATGCTCTATTCCTATAGACCCTTATAGATTCTTGATGATGATTCCACAGGTATGCTGCAACTAGTATTAAAGATATTATAATTGCATTTGAACAGTTGAATGTTATATTTGAATGTTTGTCTCATAACATGGTTTAGATTTCAAACAATTTCCTAGTGCACCTTCTCCTCCACACCTCATGATTCATATCCTTAAACAACGTACACTCAGGAAGCCTTTATTCATTAATGGTGTTGTAAATCTATGCTAGCTAGTTTTTGTAATTTTGCATATATACAAATCTAAAAAAATGATGAGAAACGCAAACATTGCATTCAAGTATTCCTTGATCGTGTCACATTATGTTCTCCTATATCAACATGTTACTTGAGATATTGTTTCATTTTCAAAAGTTGATAAGAGATATCCCTGGTGATGTTGGTGGCACAATGGACCATGGAGTTGCTACAACAATAGCGAGTTCTGATCCATTGAGAGAGGTATGAAATAGATTAATCGATTTGACATTATATTTTCTCTTTTATGGTCTATTATAGAAAATTTTTACGATAATTTTATGTAGTTTAATTTCTATCTTCATGGTTGCTACAGGTGGTTGTCACTCCAGATCATGGATGTGGTGATGTTGTAAATATACATGATGACTATATCTATGCAGTAAGTGATTATATATTTTGTTATATGCCATTCCATAATTCAATTTCTATGTTTTAACATCTTTACTTTTAATTGTATCAGTTGAAGGTCTGGAGTGAAGAGAGGAGGAGTAGCGAGCGTGTTCGAAAGACAAGAGAAGCAATAGTCACTCCATCTAGCCAAATTTCAAAGGCAACATGGGATCTATTTCCTTCCCCTAGAGGGAAATGACTACGTATTAGTGTTGTTTGTTGTATGCCTATGTGGCATTTGGGAAAATATGTTTTGTACTATTGATATATATACGTGATATTTTATGTCCATATGGCTCCTTTGTACTAAGCCTATATGGTTTTTTTGGATATATTTATATAATTTTATCAATATATATCATTGTATAGCCTTTCAGATTTTTGATTAAAGAAACTCTTATTTTGCTACTGCCATTCTTGAATGATGTTATCATGCGTATCGTGTAAGTTGTATGCTTGAATTTTGTAGGCATGAATTTTGTTTACATATAATGCTTAATTAATTACCGTTGAATGCTCAATAAGCCCCATCTAAAGCGTATTGTATAAATAAGCTCCATTCATGGTGGTTTGTATCCTTTGGAATGCTTCAATTACTTGTGCCTCACTGATGCAGAGGTAAGGAGGCTCAAACCCAATCAGTCTGACAACCTATCTTCACGGGGCTCCTAACAAGATTAACACAACCTATTTTGAGCAATCTACACAACCTCAAAGCCCCATCAAATCAAACTCTTCATTCAACACCTTACCCAACAATCCATCGTTGTAGCACTCAAAAACCGGTTCAAGCCTAATTTCTCCCAACCTTTCCAAAACACTTGACCATTTAAATGTGGATGTTACACAACATATGCCAAAACCAATAGTAACTCTTTTGGACCAACATGAACTTTCAATACACCTCCCTTGCTCTAGGCTTCACAATTAGGCCTAATTTCCAAAGGAACCCCCTCACAAACTCACCTCAAAACCAAGGAAACTTGAAAGAGTCTTAGGGATGCTCACCAAAATCAAGATTCTCCCATTTTAATAGCCCCAAGAACTTGTTCTATTCCTCTACTCACAAACCCTCCTAAACCTTCATAAAAAGAAGGGTTTTAAAGAAACTCACAACTCCAGAACTCCCCCAATCCTTCCAAAGGTCCAAAAAACCCAAAATACCTCTTCCCTAACTTAAAATACACTCACAATCCCATTCCTTTCAGTATTTGTTAGATTCTTTACTTGAGTTCTGTACTTTCATGGTGGAAACACCCCTGAACAACATTAGAACTTCACACCCCACTGAGTTTATTCATTCTCTAGGCATCCAAAGTATTCATACACCAAAATAATCATGGTATAGGCCAATCCACGAAGAAAGAGGGTTAGAACAGTATGTGGATTGGCTAATGTGTCATGGTGTTTCCCTCAAAACCCCTAACATAAAAAACAAAGCAGCAACCAAGTTTGTTGATCCCACACACACCAACGATGGATTTAAACCTTTAGAACAATGCAAAGAGAGTAAAAATATATGCAATAAAGTATCCAAAGCCTCAAGTCATGATAGAATTGTACGGGCCTATGCAAGGCAAAGAAAATTCAGGAAAACAAAGAAAACTAGTGATCAGTGTTTTCCAAAGTATATTTCCTTATTAGAGACTGAACAAAATCAACCCTCAACTTGGGGTATTACAGAAATATATCTTGATACCACCTTCCAACTACCCCTTGAGCCGATCAACCACCATAACCACCCTTTGTTAGACTTCTAAGATGGCAATTTGCCAATTTTTCTCTTATTTACCATTCATTCACAACTTGATTTTGCAAATACCACCTAACTAACCTATTAAGCCTTTTAAATACAATTTCAAGGTATTTCCATAGCATATAGAGATATAAAGAGCAAAGAAAATAAATATTTTAACTAATGAGTTGTAAAAAATGGATTTTTGTAGTATATAATCATGTCGTTGATTACATTGCATTGCACATCTTTCAAAGTCAAAGCATTACTTCACTTTGCATAACTAATAAGTAGATGCCGATAGATGCCAAAAATTTAATCACAATATAGTTTGTACAAAGTGAACCTAAGAGTTATGCAATTTCTTCACATTGAATAACTAATAACTAAGAGTAGCTACGAATTGCATTTTCTTATCATGGCATTCTATGAGACCAAATTTCTTTGAGATATTTTTTCAAATAGTTCCCTGCCTTGTCTATGTTACCACATTTTTCATACATGTCTACCAAAGCATCTTCTCAAATAGTTCATTGCCTTGTTGCTATGGCTAAAATCCTAAAACAAGTTATTTTGAACAAGATATGGATGCTTCAAAAAAATATATCAAAAGTGTAATAGTTAGAAATAGCATAGACAAGGCAGTGAACTGTTTGAAAAAATGCATCAAAAAAATTGCTTTGAAATGATAAATTTAGTTGTGCTTTCACTCTTCTTTAACATTGTATATCTGCTCCTTTTGGTTTTCTAGTTGTGTGATGGTAGACCAATGTTCAAGCCCTATGTACAATCTCAATTGGTATTTATTGTTTTGGTCATAACAACAAAAATATTTTGGGGAATAAATCGACAAACCAAATTAAATAAATAGAGAAAATAAAATAAAGATTTTAACTAATGGAATGTAGAAAATAGATTTTTGTAGTTTATATTCATGCATTGCACATCTTTCAAAATCAAAGCATCACTTCATATTTCATAACGAATAACTAGATGCCGATAAATGACAAAATTACAATTACAATATAGCTTTTTACAAAGTCAACCTAAGTAGTTATGCAATTACTTCACATTGCATAACTAATAACTAGGAGAAGCTGCCAATTTCTTTAGCTTGTCATGGAATTCCATGAGACCACATTTCTTTGAGGCTTTTTTTCAAATAGTTCATTCCCTTGTCTATGCTATGACATTTTTCATATATGTCTACCAAAGCATTTTATCAAATAGTCCATTGCCTTGTTGCTATGGCTAAAAGCCTAAAAAAGATGCTTTCGAACAAGCTATGGATGCTTGGAAAAATCTATCAAAGCATAATAGTAAGCAATAGCATAGACAAGGCATTAAACTTTAAAAAAAAATGCCTCAAAGAAAAGTGGTCTCATGGTGATGGAATGCCATGACAAGCCATAGACAGGGCAGTGAACTATTTGGAAAGATGCCTCAAAGAAACGTGGTCTCATGGTGATGGAATGCCATGATGAATGCCTATGGTGATGGACTGTCATGGCATTCCATCACCATGAGAACACATTTCTTTGAGGCATCTTTTCAAATAGTTCACTTCCTTGTCTATGGTATGACATTTTTCATACATATCTACTAGAGCATTTCATGAAACAGTTCACTACCTTGTTGCTATGGCTAAAAGCCTAAAATAGGTGCTTTCAAATAGGCTATGGATGCTTGGAAAAAATATGTCAAAGCATAATAGTAAGAAATAACATAGACAAGACAGTGAATTGTTTGAAAAAATGCCTCAAAGAAAATTGTTCTCATGGTGATGGAATGCCATGACAAGCCTGTTAGAACCATAAATTTTCCATTAAAAAATAAGGCCTTTTTTCCCATTTAAACCCATTATTTACCTATATTTTTTCATAAAGATTCATTTCATCGCCCTCCACAATACTGAAATACCTTATACCTTTTACTGTCGCCATAATTTTTGTGGTTTATGTCATTATGTAATGACCCCTTCTCAAACCTGATATTTCCAGTGACCATTGGCCTTTTTCAGGAAACCCGAAGGCTAGTCGGAAGGTAAAATTAGGGTTTCCTATTTCTGGGGATGTCTTTGCTCGGAGTTGGTGGATCTGATGGCGGATTCTTTCTGGGTTTTCAGAGAGCTTCGCAGTGACATGATCATTTCGGCATTCAAAGCATTTTCTGGAATTTACTATTTTTAGTAAATTCTATTTTTGGTAGTATACAGGTTGGTCTCAGGTAGTTGACTTTCCCCTTCAGTTGTCTCAAGTGGCATATTCAGTTTCGGGCTTCAGAATGCAGTTTTGGAGAGTTGAGCTCATTTCACTTAAAAATAACATTATAATTTAAATGTTATTTTATCACCTTGGCCTAGTCAAATAACTTAATGTTATTTTAAAAGGTGGAGTTGAAGGGTGGCGCCATCATTGAGGTTATATTAAAATTATATTGAATTTATCAAGTCAAAACTAAGCCTTAAGGAGGACGCATTTATTTAAGTGAGAAATTTAATGAAGTCAAAATTAAAGATGCTTGGAAAAGGACGCCATTTCTTGGGATTAGGGTTTTGACTTTGGAAAAGAAGTTAGGGTTTCAAGGAAGGTCCACAGAAGCTTATAAAAGACAGCCTTGGGTTCTCATTTGATCATCTTTTGTCTATGCTATTGTTATGCTGCCAAAATGGTTGCTGGATTGCTTCGAGGAATGAATGCCTCCTAGCCTTGGCTCGACTTCGTGCTTGAGAGATAGCACCTAGTGGAGAGGATTGCTTATTTTGAGTGAGTTGTAGTGAGGTTTGCATTGTAGTGTTGTTTTGCCATTAGAAGTTCAGTTTATTGCATTTTATGTCATTTTCTGGAGTTGCTGATAACAAGGCTGAATCTGTAGTTTCACTCGTAAATCAGAAAACAAAAATAATCTCATTCTGGGTATTGTGTCATTGCATCTTATTGGTAAGGGCGCCCTTTCATGAATATTTGCAGATTTTAATACGAAGCTTATGATTTTATAATGCAAATCCGTCATTCCTTGAAAGCCGTACTTTCTGGAGTGCATTAGGATTCGTGTCAGTAATTAATAACCATTTTTAGATGCCATTTCTTATTACTAAGTTAGGCACCATCATTTTGAGGGTCTATTGCATCAGATTTGAGATCATTTGGGTGAGAAATGAGAGAGTTATGAGCATATGAGTAAATTCATAGGTTGCTGGTTTTTCAATTTAAAGTGCAGATTTGTGATAAACCAGAATTAGAATCTTGATCATTGAAGAGTTGTATTGTTTTGGCACTCTATCCAAGCTAAGGAGAGTTCTTTATGATGTATTGTTAATCTTTCGAATTCCTAAGCTATTGGCAGGCGAATGATCCTCATTTTGTAAACTGACAGTAGTACTGGCAGTCATTTTCAAATCTGATTTGTAATGCTCTCTTTCATTATGAAGTTGTTTTGTAATAGATACATCTCCACCCTATGGTAGCTACTTTCCCACTCTGGGTTAGCAAGCACATTCTGGGTGTTGAGTACTTTCAGCTTTTCAATATTTCTTTCAAGCATTGTACTCTGTAACACTCCGCCATATGGTCGCCCCTCACTCCATACTGGATTCGGTAGCACATACTTGGTATCGAGTTCCCTTTCAGCACTTAGTGTAGAAGATCCTCTGACCATATGCTCGCCATCATCGGCGCCATTCTTGGTTAGAGTTCCTGCATAAGCAATTTGATTTAGATCCTTTGACCAATGCTCACACCTTGCCCGCATCGGGATCCTGGTGTACATTCTGGTTAGAGTTGCTTCAGCACGTTTTGGGTTTAGCTGCTAACCTTAACGGGTGCATTTGTTTCTAATTTGTAATTTGATAAATGAAAAAAATTGGCTTGGAATATTTCACATTAACCGCTATAACGTGACCTTTTGCAAAGTGGCTCGCGATATCACAGTGGCGGTTAAGTGCAATCATGGTGATTATTACCGCTACACCACAGACAGTCTTCAAGCCGACTGCGGTGGTGCGGTAAAAAATCAGTGAAGTCAAAGAAGCGACATAGTTGGCAGATGGTCAACAAATAGTTACTGTGCAACTGTGGACAGTTCAAGAACAGATCACAATAGTGTGGTGGATGGTGAGATATCAATGACGTAGTGGTTAGAAGGAGGCACTGCGGTACCGCACAGGGTTAGAAAGAAAACTGCGGTAACGTGGTAGATGGTGAGGGAAGCAACTAAAAGTCACATCACGGTACCGCCGATAGTTAGGAAGTAGACCATGGTAGGGCGGTGGAAGGAGATAGGGTAGAGGCGGCAGGCAAAATAGTTACCGCTACACCGTGGCCGAATAGAAAGCAAATCGTGGTGGGCAAATGTAGTGGTCGAGACCGGTCATCGCACAACCGCAAGGTGTAAGCATGAAGGCCGTAGTAGCACGGTGGAAGAAGAAGAGTAGTCAAAGTTAGAGCACCACAGCACTGTGGGAGGAAAAAATAAAGACGCCAGTGAAGCGGTAAATATAAGGGAAAGTTTCACATATAAAAAGAAATATTAAGAGCAACTAAAATGTTAAGGTAAAAAGGAAAATACAGAACTATGTAAAAATATTTAATTTGCCAATGTGGCAACTCAGTTAAATATTTTAATTTCTATCAACGAGTTCAAGTGGTTGTAACAGGAAATTGAAGGGTCACGACCCTTGGTATGAATTGTATACATATTTTGAGAAATTCAGTTGAAAGGGAATAGGAGTTAGAAGTTAGATTTTGGCAGAAAATAAAAACTAGGAAATGGAAATAATGTACAAATTTTTCTTGAAGCAGATCAATGGAGAAAATGTTTAAACTGGTGAATTCTTTATGGTGTTCAGTTGTTATGTTGTATTAATTTATATTCTTTATCTGGTTGTCTCCAACTTGAGATCTTTTATCATTTAAATCAATATATCAAGTATATTTCTGATTTGTCAAAATACATTCCCATTTTGTGTGATTTAATTAACTAGTGTCTGCAACTCAGAATTAATTTCTTTTAAATAAGTCACGGTGATTTAAGAATTTATTTTGGATAATTAAAGAAGAACCAGGTTAAGAAAGTATTCTAGCATAATTTATGCAAGTCATGAATTTAGGAACTTATATGCGAGTCATAAAATTTCAAAATGCCTAGCAACTTGAATTAAGCCAGAGAGGGAAACACATACAATTTTTGATTTTTGACTCCATTGTCCATGTGGATAGAAGGCACTGATCTATCATAACCCAAAGAATAGATTTCATATAAAATAACATTTTTAAATCCTTTCTTTTATGCAGTAGGAGTAGCAGTCATAATTTTATCTATTCACTTCCAATTGCCATTGTGAATAGATTGATTGAGCAAGAAATATATTTCAAATCTGCAACATACACATAGGTGCACCCGCCTAGGTTTAGCAGATCTTGAAGAGTAGGAGGTACAACTACATCAATTGGCCTTGTACGTTGGCCAAAAGTGTTGTAAGAGCTTGGAAAACTCTTCTGGTTAAAACCTATATTTTTGAGAACCAAAAAATCCATAGACAAGGCAGTGAACTATTTGAAAAGATGCCTCAAAGAAACGTGGTCTCATGGTGATGGAATGCTATGATGAATGCCTATGGTGATTGAATTTCATGGCATTCCATCACCATGAGAACACATTTCTTTGAGGCATATTTTCAAATAGTTCATTGCCTTGTCTATGGTATGACATTTTTCATACATATCTACTAGAGCATTTCATCAAATAGTTCACTGCCTTGCTGCTATGACTAAAATCCTAAAACAGGTGCTTTCAAACAAGCTATGGATGCCTGAAAAAAATCTATCAAAGAATAATAGTAAGGAATAACATAGACAAGGCAGTGAATTGTTTGAAACAATGCTTCAAAGAAATGTGGTTTCATGGTGATGGAAGGCCATGACAAGCCATAGACAAGGCAATGAACTATTTGAAAAAATTCCTCAAATAAATGTAGTCTCATGGTGATGGAATGCAATGACAATAATCACCATGAGACCACATTTTTTTTAGGCATTTTTTCAAACAATTCACTGCCTTGTCTATGCTACCACATTTTTCATGCATGTTTGTCAAATAGTTCACTTCCTTGCTACTATGGCTAAAATCCTAAAACAAGTACTTTCAAACAAGCTATGGATGCTTGGAAAAAATCTATTGAAGCATAATAGTAAGCAATAGCATAGACAAGGCATTGAACTATTTGAAAAAATGCCTCAAAAAAATGTGGTCTTGTGGTGATGGAATGCCATGAAGAATGCCTATGGCTATGGATTGTCATGGCATTCCATCACCATGAGACCGCATTTCTTTGAGGCATTTTTTCAAACAGTTCACTGCCTTGTCTATGCTATGACATTTTTCATACATGTCTACCAAATCATTTTATCAAACAACTCACTCCCTTGCTACTATAGCTAAAAGCCTAAAACATGTGCTTTCAAACAAGCTATGGATGCTTGCAAAAATTCTATCAAAGCATAATAGTAAGCAACAAGCTATGGTCTCATTGTTTTTTTTCACATGAAAATCAACATGATTTTATTCGCATTTTTTTGTAGGTTTTAAAAGTATTTTTTGCTGTTTTTTAGTTTTTTTTGGTTAGACAAGAAGTTTCTAAGCATCACAGTGTCTGAGTAATAACATGTTGAGGTTTGCAACCATTTTTCACTTTTGACCCTTGAGGGATCGATCCGGTTAAACGTAGCTCAGAGCGATTCCGTGTGTTTGGGTGTGAAAGATGACCATGCATAGCATAAACCTACCCACCTAGACACATTGGAACAATCCGTTTGGTCTTATGAGCTGCAGAACGAAAGTTGCACCACTTTGCAACTTTCAACTACTTGCATTTGACAACTTTTTCCTCGAGTGAAAATTTTCCACCATAGGAAATTGCCTCTGAGATAGCAAAAACTGAGCGAGGTTACTATAGATGGGTCCAACGTGATCCCATAGGATAAGACAACAAGTTTTTAAGTGTCACTGTGTTCGAGTAATAGCATGCTGAAGTTCACAACCATTTTGCACTTTGGACCCTTAAGGGATCGATCCATTTGAACGTAGCTCAGAGCGATTCCACGTGTTTGGGTGTGAAAGAGGACCATGCCTAGTGTAAACGTACCCACTTGGATGTGTTGGAATAGTTCATTTGGTCACACGAGTTGTAGAACAAAAGTTGCACGACTTTGCAACTTTCAACTACTTGCATTTCACAACTTTTTCCCCAAGTGAAAATTCGCTAGCACAGGAAAATGCCTTTGAGATAGTGAAAACCAAGCGAGGTTATTGTATATGATCTCAACATGATCTTATAGGATTAGAAGAGAAGTTTCTAAGCATAATGGTTTATGAGTAATAGCATGCTTAAGTTCACAGGCATTTTGTACTTTGGACCCTTAAGGGATTGATCTGATTGAACATAGCTCAGATCGATTCCGCGTGTTTGGGTGCGAAAGAGGACCATGCCTAGCGTAAACATACCCACCCAGATGCATTGGAATAGTTCGTTTGGTCACATGAGCTGCAGAACAAAAGTTGGACCCTGCCTTTCTACAATTATCTTAAACATTATTTCATTGTTACTAATAAATCCACATGTTTTTCCTTGAAGACAACTTTAAATGGAAACCATGAAGCATTACAACTAATTTTAAATTTAATATACACATTTAATTGAGACATATATTAAGGAATATACACATTTGCATGTATTAATTTCTCATAATTTTAGTATATCAAAAAATACACTAAGTCAATGACAAATATTACAATAGTGATGGAAGAACATCTTGAAAATTTTCCCATTTGTCAATACTTGTAGCAATACATGTAGGGAAATAATCCTCCCATTTCCAACATAGATCATGAAATATATTGTACTTGAGAAGAAACAAAAGGAGTTGCTACCCTGTTTCGTTTTTCCATTCCACCTCAGCTAGCTCAACTATTTGCATTCCAAAAAACCTGCAAAAGCCTCTCAATCTTAGACATAGACTCACATAAAAATCATTAAAAGAGAAATAACTAAATAATTTCAGTCATACAACTAACAAGACCTACTATCACCTTCATGCATGCTAGATAGGGAGGTCGATTGAAGGTCCTACAATGGTGATGTGCCCCTTTGCTACTTTATCATCTCTCAATGACCCTACATATAAATTTCAAATATATCATTGAGAGGCTTAACATAAAACATGTAGCATATAAGAATCCAATAAATCTATGAGATGGAAAAGAAAGAGAAGATTGACAACTAGAAAATGCACTAGCAACCAATGTTTCTCATACCACTGAACACTTGCACCACCAACCGATGTTGCTCTTTTCTTATATACTTTGACAGACTTCAGTATTACCTACAGTCACAATCTAAAAAGGATCAATGATAGTCGTAAATGCATATGACATCAAATAGTAATGGTGAAAAAACCTTATTGCAAGGTGTTGGTCCAAAAGAGTGATCAATAACATGACTTTACAAATTCAATGTGCATACTTATAAATCAATCTAGTGAACCATCTGGGTTTTCTCTACTCTTTATTGTGTTGAGTATTGCCTCGTGGACAGAGTCGTACACTTTTCACAAGTTCTTTTTCGCAAGTCTACCATTATATTTGATCAAATGAACATTGGTGGTGATGACAAGGTTTGAATAGTGAAGAATTTTTTTGATGCTTGCCAAAGTCCTCAAACAACCAAACTACAAAATTCTTAACTTCGAAGCCATGTTCCAGTAACAACCACCAAACCTGTAGGATATTCTATGTTTTCTCCATCTATAACCGGGGACTCCAATTTAATTTTGGCCTCGATACAACGAAACAGGTAATAATCTGTACCCTCTTGATTGTCTTCATCTACAATCATTGCATAAACATGCCTTGCATCGATATGTTCATCTTGTTAGATTTATTTACTGAGCAACATAATAAAACTTGTAAGTAAGATATATTACCTAGTTTTAGTAGGTCCGATACATGATCAAGGTCAATGGATGATTGCATCTCTGTGATTTGTAGAGCCGTCAAGAGCTAATAAGTGTCAAGTGGGGTTAGACTTCTTATAGACCATTCGTCAACCCACTCTATTGACTCACAATCATTCCATGATTGACGTGTACATGCATAACAAAAACATGCCATATTCCTTGTATGGATAGTCCATGTACCTGCATTGGAGCTTCTAAAAGAGTGTAGCTCACTCGATCCTATTAGTGCACACCAATCCTCATATTTGGCAATGTTAGTATCATTTACTAAATGAAAACATCTACGAACTAAAGAATTAACTTCACTACCTGGACCCATTGCACCATTGCACCATTGGACAATTGATCTTGCATCTGCCAACTTTACACTGTTTTTGCACATTAACTCTTCTCATGCTAGGGATATTTTGATATATGCACCTGATTCATCATGCTCCCCCTTTCCATGCCCGACCTCTAAGAAGTTCCACATATGATGAACACCACTAATCCTATGCATCCTGCTCAACTAGTAAAACATTCTAGCATTTTGAATTGTACTGTAAAATTATCTGAACATATGATATGATAACTAAATGATATGCCCCTACTATCCAGATCAACATAGAACATATGAAAGCAACCTTGAACAAACTTTGTAGAATGTGTGCGATCATCATTGATGTAAAAGTGATACTCCCTCAATACTTTTCTATTTTCCTATATACTATCATTTGCATGAATGAATGCTATATGCACAAATATAGAAAACTGCACGGAGTTGTAGTACTATGATTGCACCTCATTCTGTGGTTGTAGTGTGTAGTTCTTAGTGAATTCGACAACTGAAATGATATGACGAAGTGGAAATGTGTCCTTGCATAACTTGAACTATGAGTCCAACCATTGTGCTCTATGTTTATGCATTGCATAATCATAGACCACCTGATCAAGAAAAATGCCCATAAACTAATACACTGGAATCTTATCATTGACCAATTCACACTTCTTTGCTTCATTCCCATCTTTTAGACTATATGCCACTATCTTATATTTGCCAAATTCCATAATTTTGTTTCCAATTGTGTGTGTACTAGCCATGTGTTGGAAAATTGACAAATGTTACATGCCACCACAATGATCACATGTTCCATCCAAACATGATTTTTTGTAAAAATTTTGACCATCCTCTCTTTCACATAAAATGGAAGACAAAATTTTCCTTGACAATTTAGGTGGAGGCATTATGTTACATTCCTGCAAAACATTGTCAGTATGCATATCTACACATCATAATGGTTAGAAAAATCAATATGAACCCTACAACAAAAAGTAGTGCGTGTGTGATTTATTTTGACCTAAAAAGGCTTTAGCATTTCAAAATACCTTTGACATATTTTAATTTTAGGAAATATCTATACAAAATGAGCAAAAAAATGGGTTTGAGTGGTATCCAAATAATGCATTGGATGTGGCTCATGGTTTTTACTAACAATTATCATTATGACAAAATCTCTTTGATTAGGAGAGGTCCTTGTGTTATCCTTCCAATAATTCACAATTAAAGATCTTAAGCCTTGATCAATTCTTGTGTCTTTCCATGGCACTCTACCCGAAAATGCCCATAACTCATTGCTATTTGGATCCTCCACTCTTTCAAGCCTTCCTTTGGCTCTCGTTAGAGATGATCTAGTTATTTTCAAAGAATTACTTGCCTTTGTAAGGTTCACCTTGCTCATTTTTTGACTGCTTAACAATGTTGTTGTCATCACACGTTGTGTGGCACAACTATCCTTAGTGCGTGAGGTAGAACCCACACTCTCATACATGCACTCATCAAGTTCTTTACAATGTAATTTTCACTTGAGTCATTCAAAAATATTAGACCAAGAGCCTTCATGGTGAGCCTAAATTTGAGTTGCCTCATCATTTCAACAAATAGTTGGCATCTTCCACCCTCACTTAGCTTTGCAAAAAAAAAGCCTCCATATCCTTTGTGCATATCTTTGACATGTACATTTTGGAATCTTATTAGGCATCCATTTCAAAACATTGGAATCAATATCAATAAAAAATGTAGGTTTTCTATGCAAAACTCTAGGAGGAGTTCTCAAATGTAAATTTTTGTCAATATTGGGAAAGTGAACAACATCAGGGATAGATCATGTACCTTCAATTGGAGGTGCAATTGATGACATACCTTGAGATTGACATGTAAACGATGTTGTACCTCCAACTTGAGATGTTATTTGTAGAGTGCCTTCAAATAGAGATGTGTTTGCTAATGTACTTTCAAAATGCAATGTTTTTGATGGTGTGTCTTCAATTGGAGATGTGATTTCCGATGTACCTAGAAAACAACATGTTGTTGTCAATTTGTCTTCAATTGGAGATGTGCATTGAGCTTCACCTATGGTTGATGACATGCCCCTAACTTTTGTATCCATTCCTATGCTTCCACAAATTGTCCTCATTCGTGTCCTTTGCTTTTCCAATTTGACATCTCTCCTAGATTGCACAGGAATTTATGGTTGTATGGGCTGCAATTCCTTTGCTTCACGAGCTACATTTTTTGATTCTCTTCTCCTTTCATTTTTAGCTACACGTTCTTCTGGTGTTAGAGGCTTCGGTCATTTCCTTGACATGACCTTCAAAGCTACATGTTCACAAACACACATAGAACAAAAGTAAGTAATGCATTTTACAAAAATATTGATATCGCTGATTACATTGTATTAAATATGAAACACACCAATGCATTTTGTGAAAGAAGGTAGCGAGCTATTTGGAATTATCAAACACATCTATGCTACAAAATATTTTTCATACATGATGGAGTTAGATGTCTATAGGGTTTGTTATTAGAGTAGGGATTTTGAGTTTGTTTTAAGAGTTGGAAAAGTACTTAGAGGCCGATGCAGTACATGTAGGGATCCACAATGAACTTGTTCAAAGATTTAGAGGAAGGATCTTAATAGACTTACACACAACTTGATCACTTAACTTACCAAGAAACACCATTTTTGATGCAAAGAGGGGTAGAAACCATTCAATATAATAAATCAATGAGAATCAATCGGATTCTAAAGCAAAACCAGATGTTCAACTGATAATCCCAACTTCTACCAAGCTTTCCCTTGTAGTATAGGTAACCCAATTCAAGGGCCTTTTCACCAAGTTTTTCCAAAACACTTGACAAAATCAGGGATGATTAAGATACCCATTTTAAAGTTATAAAACATAGGTAAACCCCAACATCAACTCCTTTGGACCAACATTGACTTCCAATAGACCCACCTTGGAAAAGGCTATTTAATTGGCCTAATTTACAAAGAGAGTACCTTTTAAACACTACATATTCACTCAAAATAATCAAACAAAATTACTTTATGTGTTAAAACCTCCAATTTCCTATTTTTTTTCCAGGTCCAAGGCCTCTAGACCCCTAATACACCAAACCCTTAATTTCAAGAAAAATACTTGGGGTTTTAATGAAACTCCTATCTCCCGGACCTTCAAGACTCATACAAAGCACCAAACATACTTACTTGACCCTACACATGGTGAATGATACATTACATGGATAGTCCTTCCCACATTTTGTCAAACACCACTTGAAGCCCTAATTTTCACCATGAAAAGACCCTGCTACAGTCCTAGAACATCATCCCAAACACCCAACCTTGACCCCACACCATTCTAAATAGGTTAGACATGTATTTTAAAATTTAGAGGACCCATTCCACAAGTTACAATAGGTAGAAATAGTGTAATGGGTCGAATTACATAGTGAAACCCCTCAATCCAAGAACACTGTGAAAGTAGGTAGCAGCAATAAAAGCAATATAAATTTCACTATAAAAAGAGTTAGAACCTATAAATAGATGAAAATGAAAGATAATTCATTAATATACAACATCCAACTAGTTTCATACCATCTTAGAGTCCGTAGAGGCCGTACAACAACAAGAAAAGTGAGAGAAACCAATAAATTTCTAGAAAATAATATTCTTCTTGATTAAAAAGTGGGGTACAAATCAACCAACAACCTCTTCTTCGAGGAATTAAAGTTTATTAAACATATTTCATTTCATTTCAACTCCCTTGAACTCTACAAATTTTACATCTTTTAGCAACTTTTCTGACCACATTTAGCCAAATTGCAAGCTATGACACAACTGAACTCCCTTAGTTCCAAATACATTATAAAATGGTCTAATTGACCTTACTGAACACAATATTATCAATATTAACTAAAATCCTAGAATTTGAACATGCTCACTAAAAGATGACATTTTTGACAAAATTGAGCTTACAAGGTGCTCCTACACCAGAGGCCTGGAATGTTGATTTTGAGGTGTGGACCTTTTGACTAGCATTATTGAACTTGAAATTTGTAAAGGTTATGATGAACAATTCACAGATTATAGTTTCTAGTAATATTGATTTTATTTCATTCTATTAGGAGTGATTGTTGTATGAATACAATATTTCGAGCAATAGACTTAAATATGGTGGGTTTTGTTAAAATCTTCCAGAGGTTTAGAATGGTACTCATCTTGAAAAGAATAGCTTGTTATTTATGGATGATCTTTGTTTTTTTTTAGATGTGAATTGGTCAATTCATCATTGAATTGAGGTTTTGAGATTGAAGATTGTTTGAAACTAATGTAATAAAAATTATTGTTGAAGGTTTTGTCTCCCTACTTTGCATCACTGACCTAGGGTATAAGTTGTTGCCACCTAAATGAAAACTAGAGACTCTTGTGTTTATTTTTCTCAAAACCAAATTTTTTATTGTCAACGAAGTCATGAATAATATGAATTCAAAGAAAGGTTTGTGATACTATATCTTATATTTATTCACTATTTATTTGGCAATGAGGTAACTTAGAAAGTCAATAAGCATTTTCAATTGCACATAATTTCCCATTTTTTTATTTATTAGAAAGGTAGATGGTATGAATGAATGGAAACTTGCATTAACAACTATGTCAACTCACTTGAATTTATCTAATCACATGTTCAATGAAATTTATTTTTTCATGGAACAAAAAAATTAATGGACACTTGCATTAACATTGATGAAAGCTATTAGGTTTTCCAAATTAGATGAAAATAAAAGTTTTCCAAATTAATTGAAAAAGAATGAAATATAGTGAATTCCACTAGCCATGCTGGAAATGGCCTACTATAAGCAATGCAAATAGAATTAATAAGTAAATTTATGTTAAGTAAATGTGATGTTTCTAATTTTTTTGTTCTTCAAACTCATAAAAATTGAACCTTTTTTATGCAAATCCCATCTAATTCAATGTTGAATTCTATGTCCAATTGTTATGATTAATAAAATCATTAAGGAAATTTAGTTTATATTGTCAAAAACAAACAAATACACTAAATATAAAAATTTCAATTTACCAAAATGAATATATTACCTCAAATAATTTAAAATGATGTAGAAAATTCAAAATGTCTTCTTCTACATTGTCTACCATGCAAATTGGTGGTAAAAAGGTGATGGATCAAGCATAGATTGGTACAATATGAAGTCAACTGCATAAAAAAAGGTGTTTGTGACTCGAATAAAGTGTTGAACTAGACAACATCATGAGAATGTGGGCCTGAATCACGAGGTCAAGCCTTATTTTACCATTTCAAGGTAAAACACATTTGGTGCTTTCCAAATTTGGAGAGCGCCAAACATGTTGTTTTGAAAAGGAGAGACCTGAGAGAGAGCGAGAGAGACAATGTGGGAGAGAGATAGAGGGAGTGACAGAGAGAGGGATGGAGTGGGAGAG
>CM021103.1:699474062-699572050 GCA_007115665.2 Sequoiadendron giganteum | reverse complement strand
AGAGAAGGAGAGAGGGAGACACCTGAGATAAGGAGACAGAGTCAAAGTGGGAGAGAGGGGGTGGGAAGGAGAGACCTAATAAAGTAGGGTGGGAGGTAAGTGAGGCCTGAGAGAGAGGGTTTGTGAGAGAGGGCATTGGAGTGACATTGATTAGTGTAGGTAGCATGGGAGGGAGTGAGACCCAAGAGAGAAAAACTTGAGAGGTAAAGAATTTATTCAGTTATATGGTGGGGGGCGAAGACCTTAGAGAGGGAGTGGGAGAGAGAGAGAGAGAGAGAGAGAGAGAGAGAGAGAGAGAGAGAGAGAGAGAGAGAGAGAGAGAGAGAGAGAGAGAGAGAGAGGGTAGGAGGGAGATAATCGAGAGAGAGAGAGAGGGGGAGGGAGAGGGTGTGGGAGGGAGAAACCTAAGAGAGAGAGAGGGGGAGAGGGGAGACACTTGAGAGAAGGAGAGGGAGTCAAGTGGGAGAGATGGGGTGGGAAGGAGAGACCTACAAAAGTAGGGTGGGAGGTACTAGTGAGGTCTAACAGAGAGGGAGTCAAAGTAGGAGAGAGGGGATGGGAAGGAGATACCTAAGAAAGTAGGGTGGGAGCTAAGTGAGGCCTGATAGAGAGGGATTATGAGAGAGGGCACTAGAGTGATAGTGATTAGTTTAGGTAGCATGGGAGGGAGTGATACCCAAGATAGACATACTTGAGAGGAAGTAATTTATTCAATTATATGGTGGGGGGGAAGACCTGAGAGAGGGAGTGGGAGAGAGATATAGGGAGTGAGAGAGAGAGAGAGAGAGAGAGAGAGAGAGAGAGAGAGAGAGAGAGAGAGAGAGAGAGAGAGAGAGAGAGAGAGAGAGAGAGAGGGGTAGGAGGAGAGACCTGAGAGAGAGAGAGAGAGGGGAGGGAGAGGCATGGGAGGAAGAAACCCAAGAGAGAGAGAGGAGAGAGAGGGTGGGAGGGAGAACCCAAGAGAAGGAGACAAAAGTCAAAGTGGGAGAGAGGGGTGGGAAGGAGAGACCTAAAAAAGTAGGGTGGGAGGTAATTGAGGCCTGATAAAGAGGGATTGTGAGAGAGGGCATTAGAGTGACACTGATTAGTGTAGGTAGCATGGGAGGGAGTGAGACCCAAGAGAGACAAACTTGAGAGGGAAAAAAATTATTTAGTTATATGGTGGGGGGGAAGACCTTAGAGAGGGAATGGGAGATAGATAGAGGGAGTGAGAGAGAGAGGGAGGGAGTGGGAGAGAGAGAGAGAGATGGGGTAGGAGGGAGAGACTTGAGAGAGAAAGAGGGGGGAGGGAGAGGGCATGGGAGGGAGAAATGTAAGAGAGAGAGAGGGAGGGTGGGAGGGAGACACCCGAGAGAAGGAGAGGGAGTCAAAGTGGGAGAGAGGGGGTAGGAAGGAGAGACCTAAGAAAGTAGGGTGGGAGGTACAAGTGAGGCCTAACAGAGAGGGGGTGGGAAGGAGAGACCTAAGAAATTAGGGTGGGAGGTAAGTGAGTCCTGACAGAGAGGGATTGTGAGAGAGGGCATTGGAGTGACATTGATTAGTGTAGGTAGCATGGGAGGGAGTGAGACACAAGATAGACAGACTTGAGAGGGAAATAATTTATTCAATTATATGGTGGGGGGGAAGACCTGAGAGAGGGAGTGGGACCCTTAAACCGTGAACCCTATACCATTAACCCTTAAACCCTAATCCATCAACCCCCATACCCTCTTAATCCCTCAACCCTTAAACTCTAATCCCTCAACCCCTCTACAATATTAATCCCTCAACCCTTAACCCTCAACCCTTAAACCCTAATTTCTCAACCCCTATACCTTCTTAATACCTCAACCCTCAACCCTCAACCCTTAAACCCTAATCCCTCAACCCCTATTCCCTCTTAATCCCTCAACCCTCAACCCTTAACCCTTAAACCCTAATCAACCCTCAACCCTCTAATCCCTCAACCCTCAACCCTCAACCCTTAACCCTTAAAACCTAATCCCTCAACCCCTCTAATATTAATCTCAATCCTTAAACCTCAACCCTCAACCCTTAAACCCTAATCCCTCAACCCTATAATTCTTAATCCCTCAAACCTCAACCCTCAACCCTTAAACCCTAATCCCTCAACCCCCATACCCTCTTAATCCCTCAACCCTCAACCCTTAAACCCTAATCCCTCAACCCCTCAACCCTCTTAATTCCTCAACCCCTCAACCCTCCTAATCCCTCAACCCCTCAACCCTCAACCCTTAAACCCTAATCCCTCAACCCTACTACAATCTTAATCCGTCAACCCTTAACCCTTAACCCTCAACCCTTAAACCCTAATCCCTCAACCCCCATACCCTGTCAACCATCAACCCTTAACCCTTGAAACCTAATCCCTCAACCCCTATACCCTCTTAATCCTTCAACCCCTCAACCCTAAACCCTTAAATCCTAATCGATCAACCCCCATACCCTCTTAATACCTCAACCCTCAACCTTGAAACCCTAATCCATCAACCCCCATACCCTCTTAATCCCTCAATCCTCAACCCTTAAACCCTAATACCTCAACCCCTATACCCTCTTAATCCATCAACCCTCAACCCTCAACCCTTAAACCCTAATCCCTCAACCCATATACCCTCTTAATCTCTCAACCCTCACCCCTTAACCCTTAAACCCAAATCCCTCAACCCCCATACCCTCTTAATCCCTCAACCCTCAACCCTCAACCCTTAACCTTGAATCCCTAAACCCTCTACTTGAGAGAGGGAGAGGGAGAGAGGGAGGGAGTGGAAGAGAGATAGAGGGAGTCACTGTGAGAGGGAGAGGGTGTAGGAGGGGGAGACTTGAGAAAGAGAGAGATAAAGATGGGGTAGGACATAGATACTTGAGAGAGAGAAACATGGAGATAGGGTGGGAAGGAGATACCTGAGAGAGAGGAAGAGAGAAAAAGTGGGAGAGAGATAGAGGGAGTGGGAGAGAGAGGGAGAGAGACAAAGTGGGAGATAGATAGATGGAGTGAGAGAGAGAGGGAGAGAGAGAGGGAGAAATATAGAGGGAGTGAGAGAGAGAAAGGATGTGGGAGAGAGATAGATGGAGTGAATGAGAGAGACAAAGAGAGGCCTGAAAGAGGGAGAGGGGATAGAAGGGAGAGACTTGAGAGACATAGAGGGAGGGAGAGTGGGAGGGAGGGAGAGACTTGAGATAGATAGGGAGAGAGTGGGAGAGAAATAGAGGGCATGAGAGAGAGAGGGACTTGATAGAGAGGGACTTAAGAGAGAGAGGGAGAGGTGGTGGGAGGGAGATACTTGAGAGAGATGGAGAGGTAGACAGAGACAAATAGAGGGAGTGAGATAGTGAGGGAGTGGAAGATAGATAGAGGGAGTGACTGTGAAAGGGAGAGGGGGTAGGAGGGGGAGACTCAAGACAAAGAGAGAGAGGGAGAGGGGATAGGAAAAAGATATTTGAGAAAGAGAGAGGGAGAGGAGGTGGGTGGGAGAGACCTGAGAGAGAGGGAGAGAGATAGAGTGGGAGAGAGTGAGAGAGAGGGAGTAGGAGAGAGAGAGGGAGTGTGTGAGAGAGAGAGAGAGAGAGGGGGGATGGAGATACCCAAGAGAGAGTGAGAGAGAGAGAGAGAGAGATAGAATGAGTGAGAGAGAGGGAATGGGAGAGAGATAGAGGGAGTGAGTGAGTGACAAACCTAAGAGAGGGAGAGGGGGTAGGAGGGAGAGACTTGAGAGAAAGATAACAATCTAAGAGAGTGATATGGAGTGAGAGAGATCAAAAGATCAAAGAGGGAGAGTGAGAAAAGGGGTTGGAGTGAGATAGATTTATTTAGGTACCTATGTGGGAGGGAAAGAGACCTGAGAGAGGGGATTGGACTGAGAGATTAGTCTAGGTTGCATGGGAGGGAGTGAGACTTGAGAGATAAAGACTTTAGAGGGATAAAGAGTTATCCAGTAACGGTAACGAGTTAGAGAAGGTATGGAAGGTAAAATCTCGATTATCCATCTACGATCGTAAACTATGCAATCTAAGAATTATGAAAGCTGTTCAAAAAATAGGGGAAATTCTAGTTCTGTGCAAAGTAGGCCATTTGGCACTCACCAAATGGCCTTCTTTGGATGTGTTAATTAGTAGAATTTGCCAAATTTTCTCATATTTTTGTTTGTGCTCCCCGTCTCATTTGCACATTTTTCAATGCAAGTTTTAAAAAAATCGTGATAATATTAACCTCTCTCTTAGCTATATAAATATATAATTCTTTTTTCATTTTGATTTAGTTAAGGTTTTGACCCATGGCTTCTGTTGTAAATGCCTTCGTTTTTGGTCAAAACCAACATGTGCTAGGTTTAGGATAGGCTTTTACATGTTCATCGAAATGTGAAACAAATTAAACTTTTTGAAACTAGATTCCATTCTACACGTGATGAAAAAAAAAATCAATTTTCGATTAGTTTACAAAAAATTTGGGGGGGAGCACGCTTGAATTTTAGCTTTTCAGGATGTGTCCATTTTGAAAATTTATAAAATATTATAGATTCATTAAGAAAATTATCCGAAAGAAGGAGGATAAACTAAATGGTGTTAGCTAATTTCTCACTGTTGGGATTTTTTAAATTCTAAAAAAAAATCAATAAAAAAGGGGGGAGCCTTAAGGCGCTATGCTATTTTTTCTGATAAAAACAGGACCTATTTTGGGCCCCTTTTTTTGAGACCCTTAATCTTCATTAATTTAAAAAAAATATAGTAGCTTAGAAACTAGACTTAGAGCACTTCAACTTTTGTTCTTGCCGCATTTTGAAATTTTGAGCGTAACTATCGTCATTTTCTCTTGCAAATCAGATTTTTCCGATTTCAGAAAAAAAAGTGGCATCTTAAGAGCCAAAATTATGTCACAGATTGGTGCACTTACCTAGCTAGGGCATGTAAATTTAGAATAATTCTTGGATAGATAGGGAAAGATGACCATCTACCCATTACACAAAGATTAATTGAGTGGGCTATTACAAGCCGCTGCATTCTCGACAGCCATTCAATGCCCTAACCTAGTACTAGAATGCATAAATCTTGACAATCCCTAAACAAAGGAGGTGAGGAAAAATGACAACCAATTGGTGGTGAAATTCGAAGGGATGCTTTCACTTCTTTCTTAAAGATACCAGATAGAGAAGCATAAGTAGATTTTGATTTTACTTCTTCATACTATGATTTTTCAAAGAAGAAGGGCTGGTATAGGAATGTGATTGCCAAGAATAGTTTTCCACACCAAAGAAAGGAAAATAGCAATGGCCAAAAAATTTGCACATGAATCAGTTTATTGATGAGATATCTACAATAATAGTGCTCCTGTATAGGTTAAAAGGTAACGAGAGAGCTCACGAGTTTGAAGAATGGATGTGAAACATAGAAAAAGGGTTCTTAGGTCCTAAATGCAATGAACCTAGGACGCAATGGTGGCCTTTTTCCAAGTTTCATTAGGATGTAGATCAATAGGGTGAATCTAGATTGATTATCAACCATGAAGGTGAGCCAATCAGACCTAGATCTACATTTGAGGATGTGAATGGACTGGAAATATTTTAGAATGATTAAGCTAATGATCCTATATGACCTAATATGATAAATACGATTGATGTTTTTTCTCCTACGACTTGGTGGACATGCTCGAGAAGTTCTTGTACAGTGTCTCAGTTCAGTTTTCATGCAATGAAGTGGTCTACAAGTTGGTTTATTAATGTTCTATCTCTTGGTGATATCTTCTATATTTCTAAGATGAAGTATTTTTCTTTTGTTTGGATTGCAATGGTTGTTTATGAAATGATAATGTGAAAGAAGTTTCTAGAAGTATTGTTGAATGGTCATGGAACATATCTTTGTGGTTTATATGTCAATGGTTGATCTCTTTGGCACCATGTATTGTGTTGAGTGGGTTTTCTAAGAAAATTATGGATATTTTTCCAACAAGACTTGTTATATTTCTTGTACTATGTGCTTCGAGGTCTGCACCAACATATGAAGTTTTGTTAAGATGCATTTGGGTTTTGACCTATCTTGTTGAGAACCATATTGAGTTGAATTGGGTGCAAGAGTGTTTTTGGGCCAGTTTGTTATATGCTAAACATTTCATCCTCATGTTTCCTTATTAATGACTTGGGTTGATGTGTGCCGGTGTGTGTGTAGCTTGAGATCACATTGGAAGATGTAATAAGATATTTTTTGGTCCTCTTTATCTTCTAGATAGGATCACATTATTGTTTTGAGCGACTTGTTAAAATTTTTGAGATCTTGAAGAGGAAATAAATGCAAGAAAATTCCATTTGCAATATGTGAAAAGGGAGTGGAGATGTGTCAAGATGAATTGAAGCACTGAGTTGTAAAGAGAAAACAGTGATGAGATTTAATGCCTCAATCAACAGAGTGTCTTGTTGATAAATATAATTTCATATTCTTCATATATCTTGCTTTGAGATAGTGAAACTCATTAGGTCGTTGTAATTTTCATCTTGCCCTTGGGTTGCATGCCTCAATACTACTAGTCTCTTTTATATTTCTCTAAGGTTGTGTGCCTTAGTCTGCAAGTCCATTGACAATGAGCCATAAATTGTAATTTTGTAAGAAGCGAGCTTCTATATTGTGAGATAACTCTCAGCTTGGTTTTCCCCTTCTCGAGTTTTCCACATAAATCTAGTGTTATCTTGTGCATGTGTGTTCATTGTTGTTTATTTGAACAAGTGTTACAAATTTGGTTAAGGGTTTCTAATCTTGGACCAATAGATTGTTTTTTCATACTGCAAAAGGGTTTAAGGTCTGAAAGGGTTCAAGTTTTAATAAATACTAATTCATGCCCCCTCTCAATATCTGGGTGTGTTAAAAAATCCATATACATTTTATATAATCTATCCTAGGTACATTTTATTCATTTTTTTGTGATTTCACATTTTTCTCAATTAATTTTAGAATGACTTGACACTTTTTATTTATTTTATGAAATGAATTAATTTTATTTGGTTTACAATCATTGAGGTTATCAGTCTCTTATATTTTCATTTGAAGAGGTATCATGATTTTTATGTTCATCCTTTTGTGGTCATCTTGGAAAAGGATAATTATGAGTCTTGGTGAAATGACATTCTAACATTATCTTAGCTGGCTTGATATTTTTCCTTATCTTTATGGATTCATACCTACACTAGATACACCAGGGAGCAGATCAACATGGGATAATATTATTGATATGGTTGTAGGATTTATTTGTTCTAGTTTTGATCATAACACTATGTGTGATGTATAAGACATTGAATGTCCCCACACACTTTGAAATAGATCTTGGTCGATTTATGGAGACCCTCATATCTCTCAATTCCTAGAGGGTCATGGTGAAGATTATCTCATTCCCCCCGATGTTGGAAATTGCATACCCTTTGATGATGATAATTTAGAGGAGCTTAAGTATATCATAATTTTTGCATGTTCCAATGCTTCATAGAAATCTCTCCACGTTCCCAATCTTCATATCAAGACTTAATCTCCATCCAATCTTGTCATTCCCTCGTCCTTGGACCCTATTGGTTTAGTGTAGCATAGCATTCATCTTCTTTCATACACATCTACTTGGGATTCATATCTTGCAGACATATCATCCTTGTTTGTAGAGTCTTATATTACAAATTTGGAGTATTATTTTGAGGACATTCATCCCCTCTTTCTTGATAAACACAATCATTGTTGGCCCACCATCATCATAATATTTGGATCTTGTTCTACATCAGTCTTCATAGGGTTTCAAATTAACATTATCACATTTCGACATAAGGACATTTGAGTTGTTTTTAGAGGTACATATCATTTGGATTTGGATTCCATATTCATCCAACTTATGAGAATGACTTCTTCGATCACTAATGGATATATTTCTTCCTAAGGGGAGAAATTTTGTTTGTAGGTAGTGGTTTGTGTTTTGTCTTCAGACTTTCATCATTGGCATAAGAGTCACTTTATATGGGGGACTCATAACCTCATTTTCTCTCTCCTATTGGGAGAAATTCATTGTACTTGTATGATGGAAGCAATCCTTGGGGGGTAATATCAATTCCTCCTTTCACTACTGTATTTATTTATTTTTTCTCTTTTGGAGAAGAGTTTTTCCCTTGTGGTTTTCTCCTTTTCTCCAATTATGAGTGATTTCATTTATTTGTAGATGGGTACCTCATCAAGCCTTGTAGTCAAGACTGATCCATGCATCCATCATTGCATTGATCATTAGGTTTTGAGCTTCTCCCTAAGTTGGTATTAAGGGGGGTGTTGGATTAAATAGGTTAATCACCTAGTAATTAATTAATCATCAATTAATTACTTAGGTGCCCTTTTGACTTTATTACACTTAAGATAAACTTAGGTGTGATTTTTTATTATTATATTGAGCTATTTTTAGGTCATATTGTCTCATAGTATAGGATGAGGAAACTTGTCATGATCTAACTTAATCCTCACCTAAGGTTTCATTTAGGTTTTTTATTTTTTACTTTATAATAATTCATTTGTACAATTGTAATCATTCAAATAATAAATATAGAAACCATCATGATTTTTTGGACAATATCTTCTTACATGGTTGCATATCAAATCAATTGCTTGTTCTCTCTTTGTGATAGGTGTTTCGGTTGTAAGTGATTTTTGGGAGCTATAGGGTTCACCATCAACTCTATTAGTTTTTTGCTATCATATCTAACATACCAACCTTATGTATTGCCTTATGTATTGTAATCATAATCTTTCAGAGATGTTTAATTCATATAGTAAGTATTTTATTTAGCAGTGTTTGTGTACATATGTATATGTGTCCATACACTTACTTTTATAATCTTTCTAACTCTTCTTGGAAAGATATGTACACCTTATGCATGATAATCATATAAACAGATTCATATATCTACTCAAAATATATTTATATGCTTGTATAGGTATATGCAATTAATTTTAACTAGCACTTGCACCTAAAGGACGTTCAAGGATTACATTGATAAAGAACTATATGTATATTAATATGTTAGAGAGTATGTGTCTATGCATTGATGTGCTAGAGATTCTAGGTGCATGCGATTGGATTAAATAATTAATAATAAGTGCTAAATAATGAAATGAAATAAACTTAGATAAATCTAGGTTTTTTCTTAAAGAAATTAAGTATTATCTAATTATGAAATTTTTGCATAAAAATTTAAAACATAAAGAAATACAAATGAATAAATAAAGTTGTCATCAAATTGACAAAAGAACACTGCAAATAAAAATAGAATGTTTCCATCTAGTTGTCAAATCAATATTTATCTAGCTTCTATGTGATAAGTAAGATTTTGTAGGCTTTTACCTAATATTTTGTAGACCTATGCGAGACTTGTTTCAGACTCAAATCCTGCATAATATATAGCCTACCGACAAATAATTTTAACTTAAAATTAATCAATCTTAAAATTTAAATTCAAGTAAATAATTATTGTCATGCACATCGAAACATGCTACACTAGTTGTGAACCCCTAAACCTGCAATTGCATAAAGACGACAAACATTGTTAGTGTTAGATCATAATGCATACAAGAGTGAGAGATTCTCCACAAAATCCATCTATTAAAGCTAAAATTAGGAACAAAGGTGAAGAACACAACACAAAAGATAAACTTATATCCTAATAAAAGCTAATAGAATGATGATCCCATGGGGGAATTGGTGCCAATGGAATGTTGCAATTGGCCCTTTCCCAATTCCTATGTTGCAATGTATATTGATGAAGAAATGGTCAAATCTCCAAAGAGATTTGAGCATAATCTTGGTGCAAATATGAAAATGTGAGGTATGCTTGGATGAAATGGGAAAAATTAGTCCTCAATTGAAGATAGTAACTTTGCATGTGAATTGTGGATGAAGATTGAGGAGAAGGGTCTCCAATTTATAGATTCCAATCTTGGAAGAGATAGTGGAAATAAGCAATGTGGGACAAAAGATAATCCAATGGAATTGTGCCACTTGTCCACATGTGATTGGATGAGGAATGAGCACATTTTGGCCAATGTGCATGATAAATGCATAAATTTGAATTTGAAATGTTGAGTTGACTTGTTGAGGGGGGAAGGGAAGTGAAGTAAATGTCACTTGGCTCAAGGTCAAGGACATGTAAGAGGCATTGAATGCCTTGTTGGAAGGACCAAGTCCACTTGGCCTTTTGAATTCAAATGAGGGAATATTCCCTTTTGATGCTTTGTGAGGGAAAATAGAAGAATTAATAAATCAAAAGTAATTGATTTATTGCGCAACTTGCATTCTCTAGAGGATTTTAGTGAGAGGGATTAAGTTAATCAATGTTTTGATTAATTTAATGAAAAATTAGGTGATGTGACAATTTAGACTTAAATAGATGAATTAATTTAAATAAGAATTGAGAGAAAATGGTTCATTAAATAAATGATTTGATTTATTTAATTAGGAAGGAATATGTTAGATTAAATCAAATAAGGTTTTAATTTATTTAATTTAATAGGAGGACCTTAGATATTTTAATTAAATAAAATGATTCATTTAATTAAACAAAAATGTAAGGTTGATTAAATTAAATTGATTAATTTAATCAAAGGAGGTGATAGAATTAATCCAATAAGTAGTGATTTATTGAATTAAAAGATAGAAAGTGATGAAATGTTGAGAATGTGAGGAATTATTGTTAATAATCGAGATTAGGTGTGCCAAAACGAACTTGTACATTTTCCATGTCTACATTTTGCCCCTCTTTGAAGCAATGTACTTGTTGCATTGATTCAAAGAATAAAACTGCTTTGATCAAAGGTCCGGGATTTCAGATGCCCCATTGCTACCTTAGTGGAAAGATACTGCTAGATATTGCCCCCTTGAGAGATCGGAATAATTTTTTTATTTTTTGGATGATCTCGCAAAAAAAAATGAGAAGGTGCCTATTAGGCCATAAATGCCCCAGAATGCCAGAAAAATGGATTGAAATGTTGGAAGGGATGCAAAATGACTCTTAGTTAGGCGAAAACGGGATCAAGGAACAAAAACCCTATTTAGAAGGTCAAATTAGGTCAAAAACCCTAATTTTTGAGCGTAACTAGACCTCGAGGGTAACTTTCAAAGCATTTGCACTCTTAACCTTTAGAAAATTGACACTTGAGCTTTGCGTTTTAAACAAAATGGCGCAACGAGAGCTTCCCCTGCATGTGTCGGAGCGAGTACCAGTATATCAGTGACCAGTCGCCGCAGGACCCGCGGTATGTACCCCTATGTGACTTTTACTTTTATCATTTTACACGCATTTATTAGGGTTTAGGTACGGTCGAGTCGGCGTGGCATGATATTGCACCGCGGAAAACTTCCAAACTAGCCCGCGCGGTCCTATGTAGGGCCGCATCTACATAAAGCGCCGCGTGACGAAGTTAGGAACTAGGGATTTTCAATTTTAAAGTCGGCCACCTACTCAAACAACGCCGCACGGGCCAATAGCTATCTAAGTCTGCCGCGTGATGCAGTTTGCAAAATTTACCTATCTAAGTCCGCTACGCGGCATAGTTTGGAGACTTACAAACTGCACCGCTTTTGCAAATAGCACCGTTTTTGTTGTTTCAAGGGTGAAAGGTGACACAGACACTAGATTTTTTCTAGGGAAGTTGATGCAGTACTTTTCCTTGCGTAGGTGACACCTGAGGTTATTCATTCGAGGTAGCACCGATGGCCAGTACTTGAGCGATTAGTCGATATGCATGCATTTTTGCAGGAGCAGCTTGGGATGCTTGGTCTATGGTTTGTTGCCTACATCCCTCCCATGTGAGCACACCTGAGCATGATGCACGCTTTGGCCGAGCGGTGGCATAGCAAGACTTCATCTTTTCATCTTTCCACTGGCGAGGCCACTATCACTCTTGAGGATGTCTGGCGCATCCTACGACTACCTATTCATGGAGAGCGAGTGATTTATGATATGGAGGAGGGGAGGAACACCTACTTCATTGTCATGGGTGTGGACGAGCTCATGCTCTGCGAGGGTCAGATAGAGTTGGAGCGGTATCGAGGTATAGCCCCTACTTATAGCCTGATTGTGGCCACCATTATTTCTGGCCTTGTAGCTCCTGATTGGTGCGGTCGATATTTCAGTCCAGGTTGGGGACTAGCATGGCAGTAGATGTGCGCTCGCCGAGTGCGTTATGCATGGGAACTAGTGCTGCTGGCCTCTTTATTCAGGCATTTGCATGAGTTTGCTTACTTGGAGGGTCGAGCTCTTGGGGCTGGATTGACTCTTCTTCATGTTTGGACATTTGAGCAGATTCCAATTCTTCACCCGTTTGTGATATTGGTTGCCTTAGATATTGATGATCCTTTAGTGTGGTAGTATGGTGAGGCGATGATTAATTTCACCCATATGGGCACAAATGACATAGCTCACTGGCGGTGGGTTCTGGATGAGATGATAGTATTCATTTGGAGGCCGTATAGGGGAATGGGCCCATGGATGGATGATATAGAGCAGCTCTTTTTTGCTTGCCAGGACCGATTTATGCAGGGTCGAGAGCATACTTTGATAGAGAGATACCTTCTTGATCAGGTGGCCAGACAATTCAAGGACGTGCAGGATATGCCCGATGCTTAGTATACAACTATCTTTGCCCGTTCGGCAAAGGACATAGCCTGGGGACAACCCATTCCTGTAGAGGAGGCAGTGACCTCTTTTAGGCAATTGGTGGCTCGACCTTGGGCATATGATCAGGGGCCAGAAGACATAGGGGTGACTCTAGCATTTAGGGCATGGTTCAAGCCACCAGTGAGATTGACAGTTTTGGGGACAGTGCTTCCACGTCGCAGACTGAGAGGTAGGTCCGTAGGCAGGGGTCGGAGAGGTATACCACCTCCTCAACAGTCACCTCTGAGGAATCCCACACAACATACACCAGGATAGGATGGGCAACCCCATGTGGCAGGACATGATGGGCAGCCCCATGTGCTAGCATAGTAGCAGCTAGTAGTACAGCCGACAGGACAGCCAGCAGGGCAGCCATGGGGCCAGCTAGTGGGCCAGCCAGCAGGATAGCCAGTAGGACAGCGAAATGCCCGCGACATGTTGATATAGGTTCTGACGGTTGAGCGGGATGAGGCTTGACAGCAGGTTGCCACACTGACAGCAGAGAGAGACTATGCATGATCCGAGAGGATTAAGAGATAGGTCGACAGAGACAGCTAGAGAGTGTTGCTTCCACATCCCGGGGCCGATCAGTCGATATCCGAGATTATAGGGATGCTATCAAAGAGGCCGAGTACTATCGACACCATTACCACCGGGTAGTACCATCCGACCGCAGAGTGCCAGAATTTTTCCAGCAGATAGGGATGTGACCAACAGAGGCACATGGTGAGAGGTAGGATGGGGAGGGTAGCAGCCAGTAGGGCCTACCCCCCTTTTGATCACAGGGCAGTTTTTACTTCATTTTTGATATATGGGCTATAGTATTTGGCCTTATTGTATTATGTACTTGATGTACACCTGATCTGATTTGTATTATAACAATATTTTTTGATGATATATATATGAGATGATTCGCTCGCTTATGATATGTATGGTGCACATGTATGATATGCCAATGTATGATGCTTATGAGATGTTTATGAGATGTTTATGAGATGTTTCTGTCCTTTATGCTATGCAACGTATGTAATGGATGCATTTATTTTTGTATATTTTTCATGTTTTATGGATGTAATGCATACTAATGATGGTAATGGATGCAAATGGTAATGGATTCAAATCATTATGTATGGTGTAACATTGTCTTAAGATGTTTAGAATAACAAATTTATATTATTACTCATAACTTAAAATAATGATATAATGCCATGTGTTTTGATGATTATGTGGATGTAGGGTGTATGCATGGGTGATGTTTTGATTACTGTTATGATACCATGTTAGTGTGGAAAGAAGATAGAAGAAAAATGCAAAATTAATGAGTTAGTTATGATGGTGATTTGCATTGCTAGAAATTGGGATTTTCAAAAGGTCAGTTGTGTTATATTTGATAACACACATAGGTAAGATGCATCAAGGTATTAAGAACTAGGATGGCTTGGTGCCCAGTGTGATGGACTTTGAATTGACAATCAGATAGGAGTATTCTTGTTCACACTTAACATATATACTTCATTCAGGATGTAGTTCAGACATTCTAAACATCTCGGACCAAAACACAAAAAAACAAGCTTTCCTATGTGGTCAACAAGATATCTAAAATATCCTCGCTACAAACCAAAAAAAATATACATGACTAAGTTATTTTACAAGCGTATCCCACAAGCTTTAGCAGATAAAAATATAATGATCGTTGCCCCATTCCTTTCTCTCTAAACCTGTTTTTGGTTAGGCATCATCGAGAGGTCCTTGAAATGAGTGCAAAATAAGATAAGTCAAAAAGACCAAGACAAAGTAAACAAACAAGCTAATGTTCTTCGTACCACTAGCCAAGGTTAAACTACTGTGAGGGGTACTTGATGCTTATGTCCATTGTAGGAAAGCTTCATCCTAGGACATGTTGTGATCAGGGTTTTGATAGGACTGATTTGGGTGATAAGCTATTGATATTCCGAGTTGACCAACTTGCTGACTTACTGACTTAGGCTTGAGACTTTGACAATTAGGTGTTCACTTTTGAACCTGCTAGACTTTCTTCTGATTGACTCATCAAAAGGTAAAAGCGACGATGCTTTATTATGAGTGATGACAAATACGGGTGAAAGCGAGATGGAATGGATGCACCATTTTGGTTTTTTCAAATGTTTTGAGGCTGTTTTTGGTATTTTTGAGATGTTTTACAAATGTTTTGGTATTTCCAAGATTTATGACGAATAGACTAACGTAAAGACCTATCCTAGGGGTCTCGGGAGTTGATCCATAGATTAGCCTTGCCTACGTTATACATGCAGAGACCACGTAGTTCGACTAACGACAAACTTGACTTAATGGTAAGATGGAGAAATGGATTGCCATTTTATTGCCTAAATGACTGACTTAAGATGCAGACTAGAGGGGGAAATGGATTTCCAATGCAACAGATGCTTAAGGACTGACCCTAACTGTCTCAAGGGATGATCAAAGATCAACTTTGCCTACGTTCAAGCTTAGAGTCAACGTAGTTCGACCAGGTGGAGAACTGACAAGACTGAATCATGATTTTTTTAAAAATATTTTTTTGATATTTTGACATGTTTTTGGATTTTTGAAATGATTTGGATATTTTTTATTTTTGATGAATTTGGAGAATACCCCAAGAAAATACACAAACCCGATCCGATGCTGACATAGGAAAATGCCCCTAGCATGGTGTGATAGACTACTTCAATAAAGGCAAGACAATCTGACCTTAAGAATGCCAAGTAGTTCCATGGTGGACTATGATATGGACACCAACTTAGGCCATGGTATGGATGCAAGTGGATGGGTGGATGGATGATTTACTGAGACGTGATGGAATGAAAGAGTCATGCAGATGCTGGTAGATGGAGGGTGCTTTATTTACACTTGGTGCTTGTTTGCCAAGTTTTCACCAAGGTACTTTCCCAAAGCGCCACCGAAGTGGTTTTCACTAGAGGACAAACTTTTTCTCTTTGCTATTTTTAATCCTTTTTTTGTTTTTTTCGGCTTTTTGCATTTTTTTATTTTTTTTTGTTGTCACGAAGATGCCTGTTTGCCAGGTTTTCATCAAGCTAACCAATTTTTAGGACTTTTTCTGATTGTTTTTGTATTTTATGCTTTTATACCTTACCAGATTTAGGCATAAAACTTTTTGAGATGCGAACTATTCATGGACTCCTGCAAGGGTTCGCCTTCTGGTGTTGACAACTGATATGCCCCCGATTTGTAACTTGCAGTGATGATGAAGGGTCCCAACCAGTAGGGCTCAAATTTTCCTTGTGTATCCAGGTTCAGCACATTCTTTTGGTTCTCTTTCAGGACAAGGTCACCAACTTGGAAAGTGCGTTGTCTAATCTTCTTGTTGTAGCTCTATTTTAGGTGATTCTGGTAGACCTGTAGATGATTCAAGGCATCCATGCGCCATTCATCTAGTAATTCCAGGTCATTTAGTCTTGTAACCTTTTATTCCTCAACTGTGATGAGGTTTTGCAGTGATATCCTCAGTGACGGGAGCTTGATCTCGATGGGGAGGATGGCTTCTGATCCATAGACCTGGGAGAATGGGGTGGTGCCTATTGGCATGTGGATGCTGGTGCGGTAGGCCCATAAGGCAAGATTTAGCTACAGATGCCAGTCACGACCAGAGTCATTGATTGTTTTGTTGAGGATTTTCAAGATGGTTTTATTTGTAGCTTCTACTTGGCCATTGCCTTGTGGATAGTATGGAGTGGAAAAGCAATGCTGGATTTTGAATTTTTCACATAAATCATGAACATCCTGATTTTTGAAGGGCGCCCCATTGTTAGAGATAATGGATTGGGGAGCACCGTATCGACAAATGAAGTAATTCAGGATGAACTTGGATATTTGTTTTCTTGTGATGTAGGTCATGGGAATTGCTTCGACCCACTTTGTGAAATATTTAGTGGCGGTAATGATGAACTTGTGGTCATTGAATGAGGTGGGTGAGATTTTACCAATGAGATCGAGCCCCCACTATGAAAAGGGCCAAGGTGTAACAATGGGATGCCATTCTTGAGCTAGTGCATGAATGAAGTCTCCATGCTATTGGCATTGTAGGAATCTTCTCACAAAGTTGTGTGCCTCTCTCTCCATTGTTGGCCAGTAGTACCCAGTTCTTAGCAAATTTTTAGCTAAGGTCATACCACTCGAGTGCGAACCGCACGTGTCATTATGTACCTCAATCAGAGTGGTCAAGGCCTCCTCAAGTTTTAAACAATGTAGCAAAGTTCCATCGATACTTCTACGGAAGAGGGTCTCTCCTAGGATGATGAATCGTGAAGACCTTTTGACAAAGGTTCATTTTAGGTTTGGGGTGATGTCAGTGGGGAGGATTCCTAACCTTAGGTAGGTGTATATGTCATGATACCAAATATCACTGAGACCAACGAGTTCACATGCGTATTTTGACTTTGGTACCTCAAAGGTGGGTATGAGAAGCTGCTCTACCAAGAATTCGTGTTTCGAGACGTTGTGAGGGATGTCTACTAGGGACTCGATGGTTGCCATTGCATCGGTTGCTCTGTTGTTTGCCCTTGGTATCTGCTCAAAGGTGATGTCGATGAATGATTCTTTGAGGCTTTCTACCACCTTTTTGTATGGTGCGAGCTTATCATCCTTCATTGACTTGGTTCATGATAAGTTGTGAGTCCCCATAGACCTTTAATGCCATGATTCGCCACTGTGCTGCAATCTTGAGACCTATGGTTAGAGCCTCGTACTCGGCGATGTTGTTAGTGCATGGGAACGCAAACTTGTACAATCTTGGTATGCAATCTCCTTGTGGGATGATAAAGAACACACTGGCTCCTAGTCCATGTTGTGTGTGGGAACCGTCAAAGTTTAGCTTCCAGTGATCAGCTATGTTGACATTGAAGATAGACTCATTTGGAAATTTTGATACGAGCGGGTTCTCTATATAGATGGGAGCTTCTGCTAGCTAATCCATAATGACCTATCCCTTGATTTCCTTTCACTCTACATACTCAATATCGTGTTCGGATAGTATCATTACCCATTTAGCTATTTTGCTGGTGAGCATTGCTTTGGATAATAGATATTTTAGCGGGTCTATCTTGGCAATCAGCCTGATTTGATGAGCCAACAGGTAATGTCTAAATTTTTGAGCTGCAAATACTAGTGCTAGGCAAGCATTTTCTATCGATGTGTAATTAAGCTCGTGTCCTACCATTGTTCTGCTGATGTAGTAAATGGCCCGCTCAGTTCCCTTTTCATCATGTTGGGCTAAGAGGGCACCAAGGGCGGCTGTTGTTGCTGATATGTAGAGGATTAGTGGCTTCTCGATAATTGGTGGCATCAACATAGGTGGTGTAAGTAGGTATTCTTTAATTTTACTGAATGCTTGCTCACATTTGTCAACCCACCTAAAAGTGACTCCCTTGTGGAGTAGGTGTGAATAGGGGATCTATTTATTTGCTAGCTGTGCTATGAATCTTCGGATGTACTGGAGTCTACCTTGCAATCCTCTTAGTTGCTTTAACATTCTTGACGCTTCAATTTCAAGGATTGCTTTAACCTTTGTAGGGTCTACCTCTATCCCTCTCATTTAAACTATGTATCCCAGCAGTTTTCCCGATTGTACCGCAAAGACACACTTCTTTGGGTTGAGTCTGACCTTGTATTGTTCTAGTCTATCAAAGATTGCACTTAGAGTTGCTATGTGATCTTGTCTGTTCTTTGATTTGGCCAATATGTGATCCACATAATCTTCGACTATTTTATGGATCATGTTGTGGAAGATTAGTGTCATGGCTCTTTGATAAGTAGCTCCTGCATTTTTTAACCCAAACGATATCACATTCCAGCAGTAGGTGCCCCAAGGAAAAGTAAAGGTTGTTTTATGTTGGTCTTCCTTTGCTATCATTATCTGATTATATCCCGAGAAACCGTCCATTAGGCACAACATATCATGTCCGACCGTCATGTCCACTATCATGTCAATGTTGGGTAGTGGAAAATCATCCTTAGGACATGCTTTGTTTAGGTCTCTGAAATCTGTGCAGATGCGGATGCCCCCTTTTGGTTTTGAGATAGGTACAAGATTTGATACCCATTCTGGATAGTCAATTAGGCATATGAAGCCAACATCCAGAATTTTCTATAGCTCAATTTTGACAAGCAAGGTTATTTGTGGTTGCATCTTCCTTAGCTTTTATCTGACTGGTTTTGCTTCGGGGTAAACAGCCAAATGATGAACCACTACTTCAGGATCCAAACCTAGCATGTTAGCATAGGTCCATGCAAAATTTACCTTTCTCTTTTTTAGGAATACTGCCAACAGTTCCTATTCTTCTACTAGGAGGGATTCTACATAGAAGGTAATTTGTGGTTCTGATTATGTTCCTAAGTTGACCGGGTTGCACTGTTCTGCCAATACTGTTGATTTCTCCTGATGTAGAGTAGTAGGGGGGAGATTGAATCCTTCATCCTCTGGCACCTCAGAGAGGTTTTCACCATTGGATGCATCCTTTATTTTTACTATTTTATGGTTAGAGAGTGCCAGAGTGTGGTTTTCACTCAATAACTCCGAGCTTATTCTCGATATTTTTCTTTTGCAACTGAAAGATTCAATCGTCTCCCCATAGTATGCTTGTATGTCCAATGTGATGTTGAATCCTACCTTGTGATCCCCACATGGGATTGTATCCCTTAGTCCCATGAACTATGAGAGAGCCTCATCATTTTTGAACGATTCTAGAATCGGTGGTCCCCGTTGGTCGTGATCGATGAGTTGGGGGTGCACTAAGGTGATTCGGTGGTTTGGTTGGTTTGACTCAATTATGGAGGAACTTATCATTAACAAGGTGGAATCTTCGAAAAGCCTAGGGAGACCTGCTATAGTATCATCATCATCACTACTAGGAACATCAGTGACATCAAAGGTGTAATTATCAAGTGGAATACCTAGGCAAATGGGTGGTCTAGGAATGGTTGTTGTTACCTGAGGAGAGGACCGGATTGCTCTTCTGGGAGTACCTCTGCCATGTACAGTTATACTCGGAGGAGTATACCCAAGGCCAATATTTCACATTCTTCTTTCTACAATGATGGGCTCTAATCGTCCATCACTATTTCTTCCTAAGCTCTCATTCCTGTTATAGCCCATACCAAACATCATTTGTAACCCTTTGCTAGCTTTGTCCATGGGTAAGGTGGGAGTGGGTCTTTCATCTTCGTAAAGTGTGTTCGTGATGTCCTCTTTGTCCACATTTTCCCTATTGAGATCCCCCCAATGGTGGAATCTAGAGGGTTCTGCTCTAATGGTTCAGACAGGTGTTTGAACTGGCTGGGGTTGCCCATGCGACCTAGGAGATTGTGGTAACTCTCCTACAACAAATGCATTTCTCTTCATTCTATAGTCACCGCATCCATTTTCTTCGATCATGCTTTTGATTTCAAATATATCTGGGATGGCGGGTGTGTCTGTAGTAGAAGTGGAGGTGAGATTGGCTGGGTCTATGTATGAAGTAGATGGTCCTTCATCATTTTTGGGTACTTAGGGAATGATATAAAACTTGGCTTCCAAGTTTTTACAGTAGGCAAAGGGTTCGGGATCCACCCAACTATCTCCTCATATACTAGATTAGCACTAGCATACTTTTGCTTTCCCTTATTATTCCCTTGGTTATTTCCTTGATTGTTCCCTTGGTTATGATTCGGCATTGGATTCATGTATATTTTTAGGTCTTGGTTTCTGGCTGGCTGCTCGATGTTAATGACCTTGTCCTCAATGAGATCTTGGATGATGTTTTTGAGTCTCATGCAATTGGCGGTGGTGTGTCCTTTGAATTTGTGAAAGTCACAAAGGAGGTTCTCATTATACCATGGCGGCTTGGTCATAGGTTCCGTGTACTTCTTGGAGTTAGAGATTTTGATTAGATTTTCTTTGACCAACTTCTTCATTATGGACTCAATCGATTCACCAAGAGCTGTGAATTTCCTCTTGGGGGGAAACTTGTTGCGGGGAGGAGGTCCTCCTTGATTACCCAAATTGTTGACTTTATTGGTGGAAGGTGGTTGTGGTTGTGCTACTACCACATTAGTCTACACATTATTGTGATTTTGATTTTGTGGTTAATGATAGTTTTGAGTATTCCGCTTAGGGGCACTGATGACCACCTTAGCGTCGACCACACCATCGTTCATGATATTTTTATTACTTGATCATGTTTGAGGTTTATCATTGTAGTTGTTAGATGGGTGGTTATCCTATGGTGGAGTGAATGTTGGTGTGCCTCCTCACGCGGTAAGGGCTCTTTCGATGCTGAGCGCCTTTGAAATTAGTTGATTGTAAGATGTGATGCACTACATTTTTAGGTAGAACACCAAGTTTTGATCTAGATTGGCTATGATGGTGCAAACTTGTTGTTCCTTTGGCATGGTCCACTTGCTTTGGTTGGCTTTGGATCGCCATCTTTGCAAGAAGGATGCGAACAACACTCCTTTTCCTTGTTTGAGTGTAGATAGTTCTTCCAAACTAACATCCGCACCCATATTGAAAGCGTAATTCTTAAGGAAAGCCTCCACAATTTACTCGAATGTTTTAATGCCCGTGGATAGGCAAGAAAACCATTCCATGGCTAGACCAGTCAGGCTTCGAGGGAAGAGTCGCATTAGGTATGTGTCATCATATGTGACCTCCATGTAGTGCACCTAAAATTCCCTGATGTGGTTTCTAGGGTTGCCCGTTCCATTGTACTTGTCAAATTTGGGGATCTCAAATCCCTTCGGGAATAGTACAATGGTGAGACTCCTATCGAACGGAGAAGGGCACAAATTCCCTAGTGTCCTTGTGGTTTTTCCTACTTGCAAGTCCAACACTTGTTGCGAGAGCAGTATGATCTATGTTGTGACATTCTTGCTTGGATCGAGAGATGGGATGAATGAGTGGTGAGGTGTTGGAGGTGTTTGATGGGTGGGGAGAGTACTAGTCGGTTTTTTTTGTGAGCTTAGTTGTGCATTCAAAGCCTGATGGTATGCTTGCATTTGCATCAACAATGCTTGTTTTTGGTCCATCTATTGCTGTTCCCATGAAGCCTGCTATTGGTCAATCTGTTGTTGAGCTAGTAACGCTTGTTGTTGGTCTAGCTGTTGTTGCGCCAACAATGCTTGTTGTTGGTCAAGCTGTTATTGTTCCAACGAAGCTTGTTGTTTAGCTTGTTGTTGTGCTTGAAAGTCTTGTAGGGCTTGTAGATGAATCGCTTGCAATTGTGCTTGGTATTGTGCTTATGCTTGTTGTTGGGCTTATGCTTGGGTTTGAGCTTGAACTTGAGCTTGGGCTTGCACTAGAGCTTGCACTTGGGCTTGTGCTAGAGCTTGTACTTGGGGTTGTGCTAGAGCTTACGCTTGAGCTTTTGATTGGGCTAAAGCTTGAGCTTGCTGATTTTGCTGTAGTACTCTCTGTTGGTTGGCCTTTTGAAGGGTTTTGATTAGCGTGGTGAATCAGTTTGTCGTATTGGCTTTTGGTGGGATTGGTGGTGGAATAGGAATCATGCCAATCGTTGTGACTAATGAATGGGTTACAATGGTGGTTAGGATTTGGGTTGTTGGAGGGGTGGTTGAGATGATTGGTCCTTGAGATGGCATGTTTTGGGATACTTGAGGACCAATTGTGGTGGCGGCTAGTATGGTTGCCACTCGTTGTTGTGATGCTGTGGGCAAGAAGAGGGAACTGGGTGTGATACTTAAATTGCTAGGTTATGAGAAACCATTAATGTTGAGAGGAGGAAAACCCAATCCAAGAGGTGAAGTGGTGGTAAGTGAAAATGGGGGAAGAGGTGGAAGGTTACCTTGAAAAAAAGGATTTACAACGTCAGTTGTCTCAAACAAGTTTCCTTCTTCAAGCGGTAGAGAATTTTCTATGTATATTTGGCAAGCTGGTGTTGCACGAAACGAAGATGAGCCCACATGGTTGTGGAAGGTGAGTGGGACGTATGGGTGGGATGTGTTTTTCGGAACCGATGTGACTGGCGTGGTGGTGATGACTGCTTCTTTGTTAGCCACAAGGTGATGCCTTTGTAATTCTTGGAACATGGCACTCCCCTTGTTCATGTTCAGTGAGGATGATGTGGTGCAAAGTACTTCTTGATTGACATTTGCTATTGGGGATGCACTTGGAATAGGCACATCTATACTAGTGCTTGTGTCAAGTTCAGGAGGGGGCAGGACCCCTCCTCTTGCTATCATTTTTAGGTATTTGAACATAGCAGTGACAATTTTGTGGTTCTCTAGATTTTGAACCACCTCCATGATTTCAGTTTGTGTCATCCCCATGTCTTCGTTTGTGATGTCCTCTTGATGACTCTCCTCTTGAGGATTTTGTGATGATAAGGGAGAGTTGCTTGGGGGGTTGCTTGATCCCACTAGGTTTACTTTGAGGTTTAACTAACTCATTTCCAAAGAAGTTGGTATTTCCATGATATTCTCCATGTTCTTCTTGTACTGAGATCTTGTTTGGACCATAAAAAATAGGGATTTGTTTGATCCTAACTTTTTAGGCCCAAAAGAGGAGAACTAGGGAATCTAAAAGATCAAAGATGGTGGTAATGGTGATGGGTTAAATGGATGGGATGAGTGAGTGAAAACCTTTTTTGAAGAACTTTTGAAGGTATAGGCTAAACTTGTATGGGCTTTTGAATTGATTTGATTTGTGATAATTTGACTAGATGCGTTAAGTCAAACAGGATTGTTGTGAAGTTGTATTCCCTAGGAAGTTGTGTTATCCTAGGGGAACTTGCACAAATGGATGAATTGGCTAAATGTGTTAAGCCAATGTAATTGTGAACTAATAAACTTATAGGAAGTTGCATTCTCTTAAAGGAAAATTTGTCCAATGGTTGAGACTATGTTGGCTAGGTGTGTTAAGCCAAAATAGGGTGATGTTGATTTAGCCCTCTAAGTTTAGCGTGATGATTGATTCTAGAGTTCTCAAAAAGGCTTGATAATGAAATGAGATTTGGTTGATGGAGGAATGAATGAAAATGGCAACTTTGATCTTGAACCTTATCCTAGACACGACTCTCTCTACAAAACCTCGGTATTGAAGAACATGCTAGACTTCCTATGGGAGAAAAGCAAACCTTTCAAAAAGTTCAGGATTTTGTTGACAATAAAATGCATATAATGCAGGATTATTCCTTGAGGCTTTTTTGTAAAAGTTGTATACAAGTCTTTCCCTTACTTCAAGGAGCATCTGAAGGCGTTGCTCGCAGATTTTTAGGCTAACTTTTTTGAACTTTGGCTTTGGGATTTTTATCTTGCAGGAAATCATTGGGAACAACACACATGAAGTTTGATTTGTCTCTTTATCTTAGTTTAATGAAATTATTTTTATTTCAAGACACATGCTTGCTTAGGTTTCAAACGATATGTCTAGTGTCCCACTTTCTTTCTTATCCCACAAGGTCCTTTGTGTGGAAATCGAGGAAAATAGGGAAAAAGTTCCTTATGTTTATCCTTGTTGAAAACAAATGATGGTAGAATTTGTGCACTTAGAAACCTCTAGGAATATGATTCCTAGGGAAAGCAAGAGTGTCCAGATTCGTCAAGAGGTATTTGTTTCCCACAAGGTGTTTGAAATTTGAAGGTTTTTGTGAATGTTTGTCTTTAAAATATTTTCAAGATCAAGCAATTTATTTCTTGCAAACACTTTTACACTGCTAGGATGATGAGGCAATATCTTGTTGGGTTCCCACTTGGATAAATCCAGCTACGCATATATTGTGTGAATGGTTAAATGCTTGAACACACTGGCTCCCCTGCATGACACTCACTTATTTGGGTCAGCCAAGCATTAGTACCCATGAATCTCCCATGGCATACTTTCCATTTCCACAACAAGACCGCATGTATAACGTGGGGCAGCTTCAAAGGACATGACCTTTTGTACCAACAAGATAGACAAGGTTTTGGCCTTTTTCTAAACAAGGGGTTCTAATTCGGGCATTCTATTCATGGGGGATTAACCAACATCGGCGAGATTCCATTGTTGTCCACCTTGTCGGAATAATCCTCATGATTCTTGAACTTTCCTCAAGAACCCACACTTATATACCAATTGGAAGTCGCTTGGCTTTAGCGTGTTCCTGGTTGGGTCGTTCCCTTGGGTGAGTACTTTTTCCCACAAGGCAAGCCCTCTAAGATAAACAATAGTGAACAAACATTATTCGTAGTTTGATCAAATTTTGTTTAAAAACAAAAGGAAAACACTTGCAATAAGTATATTCAAACTTGCATGTTTTATTCATTTTTAAGTGCCCAAATTGAAATTTGGAGGCAATCTTTTTAACAACCTAATATTACCAAAATATTTTTGATTCTCAAGATCACAATGAAGTGCAAGAGAAGCGCATACACATTTTAGATAATATTAATTTGTAAGAAAAATTGCAAAACATGGAAAAAATTGGTTCATTTTAAACCCCAAAGCAATGATGACTTCTATTTAAGCACCAAAATGAAGTGTGAGTTTGCCTTGTTCAATTGTTACCTTTTAAACCAAATCTAATGTGTTTGCCTAAAGTTCTTTTTAGCCCCTTGGCAACTTTTTAGAAAAAAAAATTTGATTATTCTTTTTAGAGCCCAATGAAAATTTAGTGTCCTAAGATCAAAGATTTTAACAAGTTTCTTGAAGAGTGTTGGAGAACACTTAAGTGTTTAAAAACACTTTGTACAAAATAAGCATGGTATCATGAGAAATTTGATTGTTCTTTTTAAAGCCCAAAGTAAAATTAGTTTTCCTAAGGCCAAAGATTTTTAACAAACCTTCTTAAGAAGTGTTAAAGAACACTTTTAGTGTTTAGGAACACTTTGGTTTTGTGAACATGATATCATAATGACTTCTTCCTTTGCTCCAACCTGCAAAATGACAATAAAAAAGAGAGCAATGAAGACATGAAATCAGATTTAAAGGTTAAAAAATCCTAAATTTAAAAAGCACATGTCAATTTAAAATTTTACTGTCTTCTCGCAGCGGAGTTTGAAAAAGTGGTGGAGTTTGGAGAAGCGGCGAAGTTTGGAAGAATTGTGGCAATATATAGCGCCACGTTGGTGACTTTGGGTGGTGCTCTGCACAAGCAAAGAGCACAAAAGTGGCGTGACAGAGGTCCGCAGTGCAGTTTGGAAGCAACCTACTTTAAAAGTTTAAAATTTATGGGCGGGAAAAGGTGACGTGGTGGAGTTTGGAGAAGGCACGAAGCAATATAGAGCCGTGGTGGTGAAAGCAATGGAGTTAGGACCTACGCGGCGAGCTTAGGAATTTTTTAAAAAATGACAGGTGGGAGTTCATGGCGGTGTTTGGAGGACTCAACCACGGGTTAATATGGTGCCGCGGTGCTTGATGCGGCGAAGTATTGCACCGCAGATCTAAAAGTAACGCGATATAGCACCGTGCGGGCTAGTTTGCCTGTATCTGCAAAAAAAAGTTAGAAATTGCGGAATTTGAAAACGTGATTGAATTTTTCGATTCAATGCCATCCTTCTAGCGCCAAAATGTGAACCCCTAAACTTGCAAATGCACAAAGATGACAAACATTGTTAGTGTTAGATCAAAATGCATACAAGAGTGAGAGATTCCCCAAAAAATCCATCTATTAAAGCTAAAATTAGGAACAAAGGTGAAGAACACAACACAAAAGATAAAATTAAATCCTAATAAAAGCTAATAGAATGATGATCCCATGGGGAGATTGGTGCTAATGGAATGTTGCAATTGGCCCTTTCCCAATTCCTATGTTGCAATGTATATTGATGAAGAAATGGTCAAATCTCCAAAGAGATTTGAGCATAATATTGATGAAAATATGAAAATGTGAAGTATGCTTGGATGAAATGGGTAAAATTAGTCTTCAGTTGAAGATAGTAACTTTGCATGTGAATTTTGGATGAAGATTGAGGAGAAGGGTCTCCAATTTATAGATTCCAATCTTGGAAGAGATAGTGGAAATAAGCAATGTGGGATAAAAGATAATCCAATGGAATTGTGCCACTTGTCCACATATGATTGGATGAGGAATGAACACATTTTGGCCAATGTGCATGATAAATGCATAAATTTGAATTTGAAATGTTGAGTTGACTTGTTGAGGGGGGAAGGGAAGTGAAGTAAATGTCACTTGGCTCAAGGTCAAGGACATGTAAGAGGCATTGAATGCCTTGTTGGAAGGACCAATTCCACTTGGCCTTTTGAATTCAAATGAGGGAATATTCCCTTTTGATGCTTTGTGAGGGAAAATAGAAGAATTAATAAATCAAAAGTAATTGATTTATTGTGCAATTTGCATTCTCTAGAGGATTTTAGTGAGAGGGATTAAGTTAATCAATATTTTGATTAATTTAATGAAGAATTAGGTGATGTGACAATTTAGACTTAAATAGATGAATTAATTTAAATAAGAATTGAGAGAAAATGGTTCATTAAATAAATGATTTGATTTATTTAATTAGGAAGGAATATGTTAGATTAAATCAAATAAGGTTTTAATTTATTTAATTTAATAGGAGGACCTTAGAGATTTTAATTAAATAAAAATGATTTATTTAATTAAACAAAAATGTAAGGTTGATAAAATTAGATTGATTAATTTAATCAAAGGAGGTGATAGACTTAATCCAATAAGTAGTGATTTATTGAATTAAAAAATAGAAAGTGATGAAATGCTGAGAATGTGAGGAACTGTTGTTAATAATCAGGATCAGGTGTGCCAAAACGAACTTGTACATTTTCCATGTCTACATTTTGCCCCTCTTTGAAGCAATGTACTTGTTGCATTGATTCAAAGAATAAAACTATTGTGATCAAAGGTTTGGGCTTTCAGATGCCCCACTGCTGCCTTATTGGATAGATACTGCTGGATATTGCCCCCTCAAGAGATTAGATGAAAATTTTGATTTTTTGGATGATCTCGCAAAAAAAAATGACAAGGTGCCTGTCAGACCAGAAATGCCCCAGAATGCCAGAAAAATGGATTGAAATGTTGGAAGGGATGCAAAATGACTCAGTTAGGTGAAAACGGGATCGGGGAACAAAAACCCTATTTAGAAGGTCAAATTAGGCCAAAAAAGCCTAATTTTTGAGCATAAATAGACCTCGAGGGTCACTTTCAAAACATTTGCAGTCTTAGCCTTTAGAATATTGACAGTTGAGCTCTGAGTTTTAAACAAAATGGCATAATGAAAGCTTCCCCTACATGTGTCAGAGCGGGTACGAGTATATCAGTGACCAGTCACCATAGGACCCACGATATGTACCCCTATGTGACTTTTACTTTTATCGTTTTATGCTCATTTATTAGGGTTTAGGTACAGTCAAGTCGGCGTGGCACCATATTACGCCGCAGAAAACTTTCAAACTGGCCCACGCGGTCCTATATAGGGTCGTGTCTACATAAAGCGCCATGCGATGAAGTTAGGAACTAGGGATTTTGAAATTTTAAAGTTAGTCGCCTGCTCAAACAACACTGCACGGGCCAATAGCTATCTAAGTCCACTGCGCAATGCACTTTGGAAATTTTACCTATCTAACTCCGTCGCACGGCGCATTGGAGACTTAAAAACTGCACTGCTTTTGCAAATAGCACCGCTTTTGCTATTTCAAGGGCGAAAGGTGACACTGACACTAGATTTTTTCTAGGGAAGCTGACGTGGTACTTTTCCTTGCACAGGAGACACCCGAGGTTATTCATTCGAGGGAGCATCGATGGCCGGTACTTGAGCGATTAGTCGATATGCACGTATTTTTGTAGGAGCAGCTTGGGATGCTTGGTCTGTGGTTTGTTGCCTACATCCCTCCCGTGCTAGCACACTTGGGTATGATGCATGCTTTGGCCGAGCGGTGGCATAGCAAGACTTCATCTTTTCATCTTCCCACTGGCGAGGCCACTATCACTCTTGAGGATGTTTGGCGCATCTTGCGACTACCTATTCATGGAGAGCAAGTGATTTATGATATGGAGGAGGGGAGGAATGCCTACTTCAGTGTCATGGGTGTGGACGAGCTCATTCTCTATGAGGGTCAGATAGATTTGGAGTGGTACTAGGGTATAGCCCCTACTTACAACCTGATTGTGGTTGCCATTATTTCTGGCCTTGCAGCTCCTAATCGGCATGACCGATATTTCAGTCTAGGTTAGTGACTAGCATGGCAGTAGATGTGCGCTCACTGAGTGCGTTATGCATGGGGACCAGTGCTACTAGCCTCTTTATATAGGGATTTGCATGAGTTTTCTTACTTGGAGGGTCGGGCTCTTGGGGCTTGATTGACTCTTCTTCATGTTTGGGCATTTGAGCGGATTCTAGTGCTTCGCTTGTTTGTTATACCAGTTGTCTTAGATATTGATGATCCTTTAGTGTGGCAGTATGGTGAGGCAACGATTCCTTTCACCCATATGGGAAAAAGCAACATAGCTCACTGGTGGTGGGTTCTGGATGAGATGATTGTATTCGTTTGGAGGCCGTATATGGGTATGGGCCCATGGATGGATGATACAGAGCAACTCTTTTTTTCTTGCTAGGACCGATTTATGCAGGGTTAAGAGCATACTTTGATAGAGAGATACCTTCTTGATCAGGTGGCCAGACAGTTCAGGGACATGCAGGATATACTCAATGCTCAGTATATAGCTAGCTTTGCTCGTTCGGCAAAGGAGATAGCCCGGGGACAACCCATTCCTATAGACGAGGCAATGACCTCTTTTAGGCATTTGGTGGCTAGGTCTTGGGTATATGATCAAGGGCCAGCAGATGTAGGGGTGACTCCAGCATTCAAGGCATGGTTTGGGCCACCAGTGAGATTGACAGTTTCGGGGACAGTGCTTCCACATCGCAGACTGAGATGTAGGTTCGCAGGCAGGGGTCGGGGAGGTATACCACCTCCTCAGTAGTCACCTCCGAGGGATCCTACACAACATGTAGTAGGATAGGATGGGCAGCCGCATGTGGCAGGACAGGATGGGAAGCCCCATTTGCTAGCACAACAACAACCGGTAGTATAGTTGACAGGACAACCAACAGGGCTGCCAGCGGGCCAGCTAGTAGGACAGCTAGCAGGACAACCGGATTCTTGCGACATGTTGATACAGGTTTTGACGGCTGAGTGGGATGAGGCCTAACAATGGGTTGCCACACTAACAGCAGAGAGAGACCAGGCATGATCCGAGAGGGATCAGGAGATAGGCCGATGAAGATAGCTAGAGAGTGTTGCTTCCACATCCCAGGGCCGATTAGTCGATATCTGAGATTATAGGGATGCTATCAGAGAGGATGGATTATTAATTAAGACATTTAATGATTTCATCCCTTATCATAATTTCAAGTTTCGAATCTTAGTATCATCTACACAATTTAAAACATACTTTATCAAAATAAGATTTTAATTTTACTCTTGTCGACTCTTAAGATTGAGTGATTATATTTTTCTATCATAAAGGAGTAATCCAAGGAAGGTTTTTAGTCATTGAGGATTGTTACAAGGTAGGTAAGATGAAAATATTTGAAGATACAAAGAATGACACTATCAAATATGGGATGAGATGAAAGGGTTTAATGTATTAGCATTATTAAGTTGACATTTGATAAACATATGATGTTTGTGATACATAAGTATCATCTTACTATAACTAAACAAAATCTGAATTTCTATGATACTAGGTGTCAAATTATACCCTCATTGAAATAGAACAACAATAACTAATTATTTATGATACAAAATTATCATTTAACTTTATATATTTTAGAATAAATAGTCGAATAGCTATGATACTTAAGTATCAACTTATCATCACTAGGTGTAGTGTCGAAAAATATTGTCAGGGACATTTACCATGCTTGTTTGGTCCCTCCTTGGGGATTTAGGCTCAATTTTTCCTTGATTTTAGTTGAAACATTTGCATTAGGTCTTCGGCCCTTGTGAACTGATGAATTTAAATGGCACCTTGCTAAGGTGTTGCAAAGTGGTGTAACACACTTTCACACTTTTCTAAGGTTTTATCAAATAACTAAACCTAATAAACCTATTTTTAATCAGATCAACCCTAAGCTTGCCCTATTTGGAGTGTTCAAAAGTGTTGTAACACACTTTCACACTTCTTTAGGCTTGTCATTAATAATTGGGCTTTCTTATGCTCTAATTGGCCCTATTTTGCACCCACAAGCCTCATTTATTGAATCTTTTTGAGGATAATCTTGACACCAATCATTAACCAATAATAATTTAGGTGCTCTTGTCTTGTGTGTCCTAAATTTAGGGATTTTGGACTCATTATCCACCTTGGGTGAATGGGTCCCACTTGGATCTTTTGGCCCCAAACTGGTTTTCACACATTTCTAAGCACTTTTTTTTTTGGTCCCATACATTATGTCTGCTGGGACTCATTCGCCACCTTGGGCGAATGAGTCCCATGTGACCCAAAATCAAATTTAATTCAAATTTTGGTAGGATTTGATTCTCCTAGATATGATGGACCAACTTGTAGTGTTGTAATTTTGGGAATTCTTGCATAATTGAGTACAAATACAATGTTCTTTCACTCATATTCACACCTAAAATTCAAGAGAGTTCACAAGAGAATTTAAGAGAATTCAAGGGTAGATTATCAAGCATATTAGAACATTCTTCAATCATCAATCATCATGTCAAGGATTTCATATGTCATGTTTGTTATTGTGCTAACAATTATGATGTAGAGTTTATGATTCAAGCTAGTGTTTCATGCAAGATCAACATCATTCAAGAAAGAGTCAAGAACCACATCCATTGTCGCCATCTCAAGCATATTTGCAACACTTTATTGCTAGGGTTTGGTGAGTTACAACATTGTCTTTTGTTCATTCATCATTCTCCATTGATATTTTATTTCATTTCAAGGATTGATTTCCAAAATGGTGTTTAACCAAGGAAAACCCCTATCTACTAACCCAACAACATTTTCCCCTCTCCTTTGTGTGTGATTTTCAACTTTAGGTTGCATGTTTCCTAAGGATCAAGATTGTAAAAAAGTTGCAAATCATTCAAGGTTATCAAAGTTATCATTAAGCCTTGGAGAACAATAGAGAAGACCTATAGATTGCAAATCAGAGATTCAGATCTGGAAACCAATTAGGAAGGATAGAGTAGAGACAAAAGAGAAGGATCAAATTTTGAAGTTGTAGAAAATCCCAACAGGACTGATTTGCCACTTATGGCGAGTGAGTCCTAGTTCCAAATTTTTTTCAATATTTTGCAGATTCAGATACCCTTTTGTTTGAAACCTATTCCTGCATAGTTTCCTAGAAACATGAGTGATTCACCCAACTTGGAAAATGAGTTTGAATCATCTTTGAAAGTGAATTTCTAGTGATTTAGATCTCTATTCGGCCTTCTTTGAATTCCTAGGTGCACACATTTTGTTTTACAATTTTCCATGTTGTTTCATTTGCATTTCTAGCTCATTCAATTCAAGTTTGCATTCAATTAAGGTTTTTTCATGTCATCTTGCATCTCATTGTCTTTTCCAAGTTTAGACTTGGTGGTGAAACCTAATTATATTATATTCAACCACGAGGACAAATCTCTTGCAAGATCTCTTTTCTTTTTCATTGAGATCTCAAGGCTTTGTTCTTGACTGAAAATTATTGAAAATTGCCCCTTTAAGGTCCTAAACCCTAAAGGTGGGATAGAAAGGGCTCCAATTTTCCACCTCTCACCTGGTAATAGAACAAATTTTTTTGATTAATAGGGGAAAAATAGGTTTTAAAGGGACCCCAAAAACCTTTACAACAAAATACACAAAATGCTGCCTCAAAGGATAATCAGAACAAACCACCACCAACAACCCATCAGCCAAAAAATGCCAAACAATGGGTGTTGAACAAATATAAAACAAAAGGCAACAAACAACACCCAACAACCAAACAACAAAAACATAACCTAGCCTACACCCCAAACCAAGCATAAAGCAATAAGAAAAAACTAACTCAGGCCACCAAGAGTATTGGCCATCTCCAATAGCTAGTTCTTATGCTTTTTAACCATATCCAACAATTCTTTTTTCTCAACATCAAAGGTTTTCTTCCACTCCGCTGATCCTCTAGCCACAGGTCCCTTATCATCATATTTAGGATTCTTCTTAACCTTACCTTGTTCCGTTCATTCCTTCTCCATAAGCTCAGAGAAGTAAACTTGATCTTCTCTTAGTTCACTGATTTTCCTAAACATGATTTCTAAATACTCTCCACTATTCTTTACATAAATATGACATGCCTACATAAGTTTTTTGATGTCCAAATTAATTCCAGATACTTTGGATTCTAGAGCAGAAATTATTTCTTCACAAAGAGACTTAAAGTCATGGTAGGACCCTTCAACGTCCACCATTCTATTGATTAGGATGTCTGAAACAACACGTTTAGGGACACTCCTAATGTTTTCCTTTAAGCCTCTGAATTTAATGTTTATCTTATTGAATTCCTATAAAGAGCATTTAGTTATCTTGAAATTACCCGTAGCCCTAGCTCTGCCCATATCAAATAGATTAAACATGGTGGTCGCATCCTCATCCAAATAAGAAAAATATTCAAAAAGAGGATCCACTTTCCAAGGCTCCTAATTTGCTTCTGGTTTTTCCATTTCCTCCTCCTCCTTAGGCACCTCTTATAGAGGGGAATCCACGATGGTAAATTTCTTGTCGCCAAAACTCATGTCCTCACCAACCTCCTCACACTCCTTAGTCATAAAATCTAGGGCTTTACTCCTATGATTTGCAATGCATGAAGAAAGTCTACTCAATTTAATATCTCCTACATCTTTATCTTGGGATTCCACCTCATCACCAACACCAACATCATCTCTACCTCCTGCCACCTCCTATGTTTTGGGAGAGGTATCATCAGACCCCACATCCATCTCATCACTCCCAGAGTGGGAAATCCTTTTCACAAACCTATTACTCTTTGCACCACCTCCCTTCATTTTCTTTGAAGATGTAACCACAACAGCCAGGCAGAAATCCTCATCCTCACCATTCCATTCCTCCTCCTCCTCCTCACCCGTCGACCCAAAATCATCAGATAAACTCTTCTCCTTGCCTTTGATGGTAGGGGCCGGGAGAAGGGTCTTAATGTGTTCCATTATCAAAAGAATTATCCCCTCATGAAGGATTGGGGCCTTTCTATTTTTAAGGTGCGCATACATCGAAACCTCCAACGAGGATCAAATAAAAAATGGAAAAGAGATAAATAGACCATGCCTGAAATGATTAAGGAGTGTGAAATGATGACCAAGGATGACCTTAAATCTCCCTTCCAGGGTTACATACCTCATCATCACCTCAGAAACACTTGCCCAAATCTTCCTTAGAGACATTCTTTCATATCCCCAGGTTTCTAGCTTGATTAATGCTTTCCTCTCATCATCTTTGAAGAACTAAGTCATCACCTCTTCATTGATTTTCTTATCCTTAAAGAATTTCCTACCAATAGTTAGAGAACTAGTAACCAAGGCAATCAAATCCTCATTCACCTCCACCTCCAGACCTTTAACCCTAACCTTTCGGTTATGCTAGAATAAAATGAATTGAGCTGAGGCATTAGGATCATGCCCGTGCAATGTCTCCAAGTATGGAGTAAAATTCCCATGCTAGAAAATAGACCAGAGATTTACCTTACGCCGTATGTCACCACAAGAATGTGGTTCGAGTCAGATCCTTTTTCCACCCATGTTAACCAACACACAATTCTCAGAGACCTTGCAAAAAGCACACAATAAAAGTCCAAAAAGAAGTAAAGCACCCACAAAGTGTGCAAAATGAAGGAAAATACCATGCCATAAATTTTTCCACACTTCATCCCACGCCATCATTCCACAATAAGCTTTTGGATTCCTCAAGAATGATCACACCTTCCTCACATGAATGAAATTCATTAAGCCTGACAACCTCGTTGGCAAAGAAATCTACCAGTGACTTACCTTCTCGATAAAGGCATGATATATGAGTCTCATCACAAGATTGCAACATCATTATAGTATCCCTTATTAGATGATCAACGCTCCAACTCAAAGATTGAGTGCCACAGAGATAATTAATGATGTTCATGGAATATCCTTCCACCCACAACTTGGACTAACCTTTGCTGATGGCATACTTAACACTAATAAACGTAGCCTTTGCCTCCACACGATGAATAGAATAAAAATTTGAAAGGATATGGGCTTAGTATTATTAAGCATAATAGATAAAATAGTCATAGGTCATATACATTAGTTTTTTTAATTAAATAGTTGATAGGTTATGGTTTTAAATTATGAATACAAAGAAAGCTTCTAAATGGTTATACATTTACACAAAACCTTATCATAAATATTTCATACTTCGAATAATGGATTCAAATTTAATGGAATTGTAACATGGACTACAAAAAATATTATTCCATTCACTAACCAATATTTTTATTTTTATTATTCACTATAGGGGTTATAGATCAAAATAAAATATCATTCTTGCTCTCAATTGAAAATGAATTTGTAGACCATACAATTATTTTACCCATTTGACAAAGCTAAGAGGGCTTGACCTATACTAGTTCCTATAAAATAACAGGGATTTGACTACTTATAAAATTAGAAAGAATAAGTTGAGATGGGTTTTTCCATCCTTGGATACTAATAAAAGGGTCAAACTTTAAAGACCCATAAAATTTTAGGGGATTACTAGTTCCAATCCAAGCAAGGAAAATCAAGCATAAAAATTTACATATGTTTTCACAAAAAAATTCAAAAACATTCACATTGAAATAATCAAATCCAAAATATGTTACATAGTGAACTTTGTAGACTTGGAAAGCACATAAATTTACTACCAAATCTCCTTGCTTTGGTCCCTTCCTTCTCCCTTCTCCCTTTTTTTATTCTTTTTAACCTCATTCAAATATTGATTCCTCCATAGTTTACTACATGTCCTCCTTATACCTCTTCATCACATGCTCTCTCCGAAAATCCCCTCTTAACTATTGACACTACATTACAAGTAAATTCTCATCTAGCTCCCTTAACTCTCCACTTAGCAAAGTTTTTTTGATAAAATATTTCACCATTGATATTATGTACTAGACTTATTAATTGATAACTCCATGTTGTCATCTGATCATAAAATTGTAGAATTAGAGATATTACAAGTCATACCATGGGTTAGAGGTCAAAGAGTCAAGGTTTGAGCAAGAGGCATGCTACTAGGAATAAATTTGATACTCCAACAAAAATAAAGGAGAAAAATGGGGGGTGGATGAAAAGTATGATTGGATGGATAAGTTTAATAACCGAACAAGAGGAGGATAATGTAGAGTTTGGAGGGAAGGCATGCTAGTAGAGAAATTTTTGAAATTCTATTAAGGAAAAAGGAAGGAGCAAAGTTTGGTAAAAAGGTATGTCAAAATGAAAAAATATAAAAATCTAATAGAAAGATCGCACATAGGAGTTTTGACACAAAATAAAATATACTTAGAGAACTAAGGCCAATGATTGGGATTGATCAAGCCTAGCTTATTAAAAATGAAAGGGAAAATTGTTTTTGGTTCTAACATGAATTTATTTAAAAGGTGATGTTACAAGTCTCCCCTTCTTGAAATTTATTGTCCTCAGGAAATGTCGATTAGGGTGCTCTAATATTTTTGGTCCTTCCCACATGATATCTTTAATAGATAGGTGTTTCTAATGGATGAAGTATTATGTGATACCTCTCCCTATTAGATTTTTCACCTTGGTATCTATCAATTCTTTAGGGATCAAAATCAAATAAATCTCATCATCCAAAGGTGGAAAATCTACTAAAAGCATGATATGTTGACCAATAACACTTTTTAGACATGAGACACATGGATTTTTTGATTCTCTATAAGTTATAATGTAAAGGTCACTTTTCATATCTTCCTCACAATATTATAGGTTCCATATAATCTTGATTTGATTTTTAATCTTTGATTCTCTTGAGGGAAGGCTATCTACAAGGTTGCAATCTCAAGTAGACCATGTCCCCAAACTCAAAAAATATATCCATCAAGTGCTAGTCTACTAAAACTTATGTCACTATTGATATAGTTATGGATACTCTTTGAGTGACCTCAAGATCTCTTGGATTCAAAATTTATGAAATACCCATATGTCATTGTGTACATTAGAATGTGTCAATTAAATTGCATCTAATGTAATACACCAATGAAACATTAGATTGAAGAAAACTAAATAAAATAGAACAAATGCAAACTCTTGACAACAACTTCTTCAAATTCATTCCATTGTCCTCTATCTCCAAGGATTCGCTTTAATATGCTTGCTCTCAGTTGTGCAAACACAGCTTATAGAATGGCACTTGAGAGAATGAGATTATTATGAATGCATATGCATCTACATGATTGAACTATTGAATTAAAATGCTATGAATTGCTAAGATTGCGACTATAATAACTACGCATGAAAGATGTGAGATTCAAGGTCCTTTTTAGCTCATGAAAGGGCTGTATTTATAGATTTTTGAAAGTAGGAATTCGATTAGCCAAGATCGATGGTCAAGTTTGAACCTATTGAAATGAATGGTGAGAGATCAAGAATTCAAAAAAAGGTGGAATTATGAGAGACAGAAAATGAAGAGAGCATTTGAAAGGTGTCTCTCATAATTAAATAAATAAATATTTAATTATGTGTGAGAGAAATATGAAAAGGCTTTAATTAAATATTGTAAATATTTAGTTATGAGAAAAGCAAAAGCCTTTTAATTAAATATTAAGAATATTAAAATTTTGTGAGAGAAGTGGGAATTTGGAAAATGATTTAATTAAATATTGAAAGTCTTTAATTAAATGTGGACGGAGGAATATCGTTTAAATTTAGAATTTAAACTTTGATAATTAATGTAAATAAATTGTAAAATTTATTTAATTTAATTAAGAGGAAGGTAGCGTTAATTAAATAAACTTATTTATTTAATTAAATCAGAAGAATTAGAAAATGAACAATATAAATAAATAATTAAATTTATTTATATGTAGAAGACTTAAGAAACATTAATTAAATAATTCATATTTAATTAATTAATAGGTTTGATCGACTGTGACCATTTTTAGATGTGTACATTTTTCCCCTCTTTGAAGTGATGTGTTTCACGCATTGCTTCAAATAATTTACCCCTGACTTTGAAAAATTACTGATGATGCTATATGCCCCCTCAAGAGATAAATCACATGATGAGAATGATTATGAGATTGATTTGGAATAATTTTAGATGATTTCAGAGAAAAATGGCAATTTAACTCTTGAAATAGCACTTTGTAGAGTAATAAATGCTTTTTTTACCCCTTTAAAAGATGAAAAAGGTGAGAAGTCACTTTCATTTGAACAGTAACCTTTGAGGAAATTTGGAGCACTGGGAGAGATAAAAGCAATGCTGATCCCATATGAGCGCCACAAATTCAAGCGAGGTCATCGTCATCAGAGACCACCTACGTATGGACCTCCGCTAAGTCGATCCAAACCTCTCCAAAAAATTTGTATGCATTTTTGGATGCTTTTTCGAATTTTTTCAAATTTTCAAATTTTGTTTTAGCGCATGCGATAGGTCTTTTAGCGCATCTAGTAGATAGTTTAGCACATGCAAAGTGGCGCATAGGGATAGAAAAGTCATGCATAGAGGCCAAATAATCCCGCATAGGGGTTTAGCGCATAGGATAGATAAAATGGTGCATCTATGAAACCTGCCTGTAGATGATGATAGATTAGCACATAGGAGATTTAGCGCATCCATGAATTTTTATAGCGCATATGCTTGATGAAATAGTGCATCCATGAAATTGCGCATCCATAGACTATTTTAGCGCATCCATGGTTTTAGCGCATTGATTGACTGTTTTAGCGGATCCATGGATTTTTGCTGAATTTCAATTTTTGAAGAAAAATTGATACATGCTTGATGATTGTTGCTAGATTAGACAATAAATTTTACGCATTTGAATATCATCGATGAATAGATTTGATAAATTTTCCTTCGTGCTTGAAGAACAAATAGATTTGATAAATTTTGTTTCCATGCAATATGAAAAACAAAATAGAGATGATAATTTTCTTTCCTGATTGAAAGTCAAATAGATTAAATCACGATGACTGTTAAATTTGTTTCCATGCGATATGAAAAACAAAATAGATGATAGATTTGATTTCCTGTTTGAAAGTCAATCTAAGTCATGATGACTGTTAAATTTGTTTCCATGCAATATGAAAAACAAACTAGATGTGATGAAAACTTGCTTAATGTACTAATTGAGTGATGATATCCATTTGTTGATTGATTTTGCATGCTTGCTTGATAATTTTGTAAAGGAGGATTTTGGTGTCCTTCAGATCAAAGAGAGATTTCTGCAGACATGAGAGATGATTCCCTGACTGTCCCATGATGATTTGGGAGTGATAGATCAGTGTGGCAAGAGAGCTCTATTGAGTATCCCGCAGTATCGGGTCAACAGGGCACTGTTGACTGCCTTAGCAGAGCGGTGGTATAGCGAGCACAACACCTTCCACTTGTCGACAGGAGAGATTACAGTGACCCTAGAGGATGTCTACAGGATTTTGGGTATTCTCGTGGTTGGAGAGCTTGTGATTTATGATCACAAGGAGATTGGAGGTATAGATGCTCTGAGGCGGGTCTTCCAGGATCCTCATATCTGTGGATATGAGATTGCCTAGAAGGAGATGATGGAGAGATATGCCCCACTGCCTTTAGTTTTAGCAGGGATGATTGGTGGTTTCCTTTGTCCTGATCGCAGGTTAAAGGGACTATGAATTGGGTGGGGGAGGATCTTGGACGACATGCTTCTCCACCGTACTAGATATGCATGGGGATCATGCATGCTTGCCCATCTATACCATGACCTTCATCAGGTTGTGTACATAGATGGGAAGAGTCTCTTGTGTGGAGTGACTCTTCTACAGATATTTGCATGGGAGCATTTCGCGATCACACACCCCATTGTCAGGAGAGATCGCTCCCTCGGATTTCCATATGTTTATGCATACATAGGGCCCCTTGTCCAGCCGAAGATGGGAAAATTAGAGTACTGGTGATGGGTACTGGATGATTTGGACATGGTCATCTGGCGACCATATGTGGATTGTGACCCATGGCAGACAGACGACACAGAGTTGCCATATGTCACGAGGCCCAGATACTTGATTGGACGCACCCCCTTCATCATCGAGAGATTTCTAGGTCAGAGGGTTCTGAGGCAGTATGGATGGGTTCAGATGATGCCCCAGGGGATGATACAGTATGCCAGGCATCAGGGAGATGTACCAAAGTGGGGGCGAATTTTGACTATTGAGGCCGCCAGAGAGGAGTACTTGGAGTTGGAGCCGAATGATTGGACCATTCGACCAGAGGTCATAGATGTAGGGATGACGGATGATTATGCCACATATTTCTACACACATCCCTTTCCTCGTTTCACCAGTCCATATGAGCCTGCCCCATTGATGGGAGGTCCAATTATCCCGGTAGGGTTACAACAGCCATAGGGACATCCAGTAGTAGGGCAGCCATAGGGACATCCAATAGTAGGGCAAGCATAGGATCAGGGGCAGCAACAGGTAGAGTAGGTGGCAGATATCGGCGGGGTAGCCATGGAGGTGGATGATGAGAGCTCTAAGGCCGAGGAGACAGATGAGGAGTCAGATGACTCTGATGATGGGGATGATGGAGGTGGTGGGAGGTAGAGATTATTCTCTGACATTCCCTTCAGGATGAGGCCACAGACAACTAGATCAGTGGGTTAGGCCAGCACTTCAGCGCCATGGATCACTATCAGGGCTCCGTCATAGGGACAGTTGGATTCCTTGTAGACAGAGGTTCAGACTTTGAGGAGTCAGCTAGCACAGGCCCAGATGACCATCAGTCAACTGCAAGGATAGATAGCGTAGCCATCACCTCCTAACCCACAGATAGTGAAACTTATGGTTGAGAGGGATAGTTTTCGGGAGAGATGTGTACAGGCCGAGGGGTAGCTGAGAGGCTACTGAGATTAGTGGAGAGCACTTCTATTGGAGAGGTTGTGGCAGAGGGTTTAGAGACTACTCAGGAGTCTGAGTATTACAGGATGCACTACTTTGAGGGAGTGCCACCTAAGCAGTAGATAGCCTTCACTCAGTCAGGTACTCGGACTCGGACTCACTCACGCAGTCACTCTAGGAGTGCGACCAAGAGTGTGGGCCAACTGGTCAGACGAGTGATCAGAGCCTCCAGGAGCAGAGATCCAGTGAGACCCACCACCTGTAGTGCTAGCAGTAGCCATGATCCACAGCCAGATGCCCCTCAGCGATGAGCATTTATTATACACATTGATGCCATTGTATGATATATCTTTTTGAAACATTTGATATCCTTGTATTTTCAGACATTTGTTTTGATGAGATCTATGATATGCAGTGGCAATTTGATTATGCACATGTTATGGATGATTTATGCACATGTTTATGGATATTTTGATTTTTTATATGCTATGTCGTGTATGATGATGCAAATGATGATATGATCTAAAAAATTTCTTTTCTCTTATGATGTATGCAATGAATGCAAAATGCTAGATGTAAATGATTTATGATTTATGATGATGATGATGATGTAATGAAAATGCACTCATGTAATGATCTATTGATATATGATGTAATGATGTGAAAAATATGAATGCAATTTTCATTTTATGAATGCGTGAAATATGCAGATGTATATGTTAATGAATGATGAATGATAACCATGCCTATGATGTAATGATGGAAAATGACATGATAAGGAATATGATAATGATATGAAATGATGATGATGAAATGTAATAAATGTCCAATCTTACTCAACCATTGTCAAAAAATATATTTAAGAATGTGATCCACCCTCAAAAATCTATTTTAAAAAGAACCTCAAAATGCAAATGAATTATGCAGTCTTAAATGAAATAATTAATCATTGTCCATGTTGCCATTTCCTGTTGCGTTTAGTTATCATCATTGAGCCTTTTGATACATTGAAAGTTAGTACAAGCATCAAGGGGTATGTTAGCACCAATGATGACCTGAGTACTGCTTCCATAATGTTTAATGTAGCAAGTTAATACAAGCATCGATGGTATAATTGAACCGAGATGACCTGAGTATTGCTTGCATAAACAAACAAAAGTTAATCAATTTCTTATGCAAATTCTGAAATGCCATCAATGTCCCATTGTAGAACATGTCGCATGACCAATTTGCACAATACTAATGATTAACTTACAGACAACAATTAAATAAAAATCATACTTTTTCCTTGTGATTCTAGTTCAATACATCATTGAACCACTCCAAAGATATGATGTCATCAAATATCAAAACAACAATTTGCAACTTTTGCTTTTAAGTTTTGTCATTCATTTTATTCAGATTAAGATCATCCAATTTTTTTTTAAATCATCTATCAAGATAATCATGTAAGCTTAGAAAACTATTGTTTCAGACATTCTGATGTTAGACACATGCTGCTGACTACCTCCTAGAAAAGTGAACTGCCCCCTAGTGACCTTATACTCTGACTCTTGCTAGACAGAATTGTTGCGATGGATAAACCTCAAATCATCAAGCCATGATGAGACCCCTTTCGTTCCAAGGAAAATGATGCGAATGCGATAATGAGGTGTGTGATATTGATGCGAGGATACATATGCAGAATGAATCCTAATAGATGAGAGAGCTAAATAAAATCACAAACAATGTCTTTTTGCTAGGTTTTCATTGTTTGTTTTTATTGCACTTTTTCCTGATTTTATGATTTTTTTTGTTATTACCAAGACACCTATTTGCCAGGTTTTCATCAAGGCAATGTTTTTTTTTTTTCAAGACTTTTTATATTGTTTTTGATTTTTTCAGGTGTAGAACCTTTTCAGATGAATGCTGTTACTTGGGTCTTCAAACAGGTCCCCCTCTGCTGTTGACAATTGATATACCCCCGATCCATAGGCTGCAATGATAATGAACGGGCCTAACCAGTTAGGTTCGAATTTACCTTTCTTTTCCCGATTTTGTTGATTTCGAGGGTTTTCTCTGAGGACCAAATCACCCACTTGAAAAATTTGTGGTTTGACTTTGTGATTGTAACTGCGAGACATGATTTGTTGATATCCCTTCAAGTGATTAACCGCAGTTTGACATTGTTCATCAAGTAGTTACAACTCTTGCAATCTTGATACTCTGTAGTCTTCGTCATTGATTAACCCTTTGAGTGATACTCGAAGTGACGAAATATCAACTTCAAGTGGCAAAATAGCTTCTGCTCCATAGACCAAAGCATAAGGAGTAGCTCCTGTCAATGTACGAATGCTTGTTCGATAGGCCCATAATGCTGGATTTAATTGGACATGCCAATCACGACCTACTTCATTCACTGTTTTCTTCAGAATTTTTAGAATTGTTTTTTTTGAAGCTTCAGCTTGACCATTCCCTTGTGGATAATAAGGTATGGATTATCTGTGTTGGATGTGAAACCTCTCACATAGTTCATCAACATCTTGATTTTTAAAGGGTCTACCATTATCCGTGATGATGGAGTTAGGAATTGCATATCTGCAAATGATATAATTCAAGATGAATGACGAAATTTGTTTACTCATAATAGTTGTTAAAGGAAAAACTTCAATCCACTTAGTCAAATACTCAGTGGTTGTAATGATAAATTTGTGTCCATTTGAAGATGATGGATGTATCTTGCCAACCAAATCTAATCCCCACTGAGTGAAAGGCCATGTTGTGGTGAAGGGTTGTAATTCCTCAGTAGGAGCGTAAATGAGATTCCCATGAATCTGACATTTTGCACATTTCTTCACAAAGGCGAATGATTCTTTCTCCATAGTTGGCCAGTAATATCCTAATCTTACAAGTTTCTTTGCTAAGGTTAGTCCACTTGAATGTGTCCCACAAATCCCACCATGGACCTCTTGTAAGGTTTTTTCTGATTCATTACGTTCAAGACACCTACGGAGGGTACCATCTAGACGACGCCTGTATAGGACATTAGCAATTAAGGTATAACGGGATGATTGTCGAATGAAATTTCATTTTTGATTTCTAGACAAACCTAAGGGAAAAGTAGTATCTTTCAAGTAAGTGTAGATTTGGCTATATTATGAAGATTCAGAACTTGTTAGATGGAAAATGATTTGTGTTTCAGGATTGTCATGGGAAGGAGAAAATAATTGTTCCACCAGGAAATCGTACCGCTTCTGATTCTCTGACAATTGGAGTAGAGAGGCAATTGTAGCCATGACATCTGCTACTTTGCTATCAATGCGTGGAATTTGTTCGAACTTGATATTAACAAAGGATTTCTTGAGATAGTCCACCATTCTTTTGTAAGGTATCAACTTGTCATCTTTAGTGTGATATTCAACATTGATTTGATTTATGACAAGTTGCGAGTTGCCGAAAACTTGAAGTTCTGTGATTTTCCAATTTACTGCAATCCTTATGCCGATTATCAATGCCTCATATTCGGCTATGTTGTTTGTGCAAGGAAACTAGCCGATAATATTTTTGGAATTGTATGTCCTTGAGGTGTAATTAAAAGAATTCCTGCTCCTGAACCATGTTGAGTGTAGGAACCATCAAAGTAAAGTGACCATGATTGTAGGATTTCTGTTGTGAAAATATCGACATCTGGAAAATCAACATGTATTGGATGTTCTGCTAGCATAGGTGATTCTGCTAATTGATCTACAATTACTTGTCCTTTTATAGCTTTTCGATCCACATACTGAATATCAAACTCACTTAAAATCATAACCCATTTAGCCAACTTGCAAGTTAAGGTTTCCTTGCTTAAAAGATACTTGAGTGGATCAATCTTAGCCACAAGCTTTACCATATGAGTTAACATGTAGTGTCGTAACTTTTGAGAAGTGAACACCACCGCTAAACAATATTTTTCAATGAAGGTGTAATTTAGCTCGTGACTTATCAAGGTTCGATTGATGTAATAAATGGCTCATTCCTTTCCTGAGTAATCTTCCTGTGCCAATAATGCTCCTAAAGATACTTTTGTGGCAACAATATATAATATGAGAGGTGCACCTTGTATTGGTGGAGTCAATACTGGAGGATTCATGAGATATTGCTTTATTTGATTAAAGGCTGCTTCACATTTGTTCTCCCATTTGAATGGAACATTCTTATGCAAGAGATGTGTAAATGGTAAACTCTTATCTGCTAGTTGAGCAATGAATCTTCGAATGGATTGTAACCGTCCCTGTAAAGAGCGTAGTTGACTGATGTTCCTTGGTGGTGGCATATCAAGGATTGCTTGTACTTTAGCTGGAACCACTTCAATTCCTTTTTTTGACACAATGTATCCTAATAACTTTCTGGATTTTACTCCAAAGACTTATTTCTTAGGATTAAGTCATACTTTGAATTGTTCCATTCTTTTGAAAATTTTAGACAAACTATCGATGTGTCCTTCTCTAGTGTTAGACTTGGCAAGAAGATCATCAACATAATCCTCCATGAATGTATGCACCATGTCATGAAAAATTGTTGTCATCACTCGTTGGTAGGTAGCTCCCGCATTTTTCAATCCAAATGGCATTACGTTCCAACGATATGTACCCCAAGGACATGTGAATGCCATTTTATCCTGATCTTCTAGTGCAATCTTTATTTGGTTGTATCCTAAGAATCCATCCATCAATGAGTACATTACATGTCCAGTAGTTAAATCCACAATCATATCAATGTTTGGTAAAGGAAAGTTGTCCTTAGGACACGCTTTGTTCAAATCCCTAAAATCTGTGCAAATTCTGATCCTTCTGTCTGGCTTTGAAACATGCACAATATTAGAAATCCATTCTGTATAATCTATGGATCGGGTGAATCCAACGTCTAAAAGTTTCTTTAGTTCCTCTTTAACCAACAATGCGATGTGTGGATGCATTTTTCTGATTTTCTGTTTTACAGGTCTTGCCCCCGGTGTAATAGATAGCTGATGCATGATGAGATCTGGATCCAATCTAGGCATATCTACGTAGGACCATGCAAAACTGATTTGATTATCTTTGAGATATTCTATGAATTTAGGTATTTCTTCATCTATAAGAGATGCAACCAATTGCAACACTTTAGGCTTTTCTGTGGTACCTATATTGAGTGCCTCTGTCGGTTCAATCAAAATGGAAGATCTTTCTTGATAGTACTTCGAAAGAGTGTCAAATTTCCCATCCTCTAGCACCTTTAAAAGGTTTTCACCATCGGATACACTTTTTATTTTTCTCTTTTCTTGATCTAATACTGCCTTTGTTAGGTTTTCACCATTAGATATTTCTTTCATTTTTCTTTTTTCTTGACCTAATACTGCCTTTGTTAGGTTTTCACCATTAGGTCTTTCTTTTATGTTATTTATTTTGTAGCTGAGAAACTTGGCACTTTCCTATCGAAAACTCTGATCTGGTGATTCCCTGGTGGAACTTGTTTCGGGATGTGATGAGCAAAGAAAGCTTATTATGGTTTTGTCATTTGGAAAAGTTGGAACATCAATGGGTGGAATTTGTTCCCAATCAATGAGTTCAGGATGAACCAAAGGAAATGGATCATTAGGATAAGTAAGGTCATTGCATGTTAGGGTCATGACGTTATTGTCAACGTTATCATGGGAGAAGTCTAAGATGGTATCCTCCTCAAAATGTTCTATCTCGCTTTGAAACGAATTGGTCTCACTAGAGTCATGATCACTTTGTATGACGCATTCAAATGGAGGTCTTGAGCTTTATCCTTGTAAGAATGCAGGTGAAAATTTGTGTATCACATCCACCTTTTTGTCCCTCTAGAATTTATCATCAAAGATGGTGTCCCATTCATATTCATTGGAGTCAGTGTCAGAATTGTTTTCTTGAATTCGCAGAATTGACTCAACTATTTCTTCATTAGATAGCCTCTGTGTTACTTTTTCCTTAGTATCCTCACCATATCCTATCCTCATCTTATCTTTTGGGTGCATTGTTTTTAGTTGGACAGGTTCGACAATACCCTCTTTCTTTTACCTAAAGGGCCATTTCCTTCATAACCCATTTGTTGCATGATAGCATAAACTTTTCCATATTGTTGTGTGGGTAACTTGATATGTTGAATAGATTCTTCTTCATCTTTATAGAGCCAATCAAGAATAGCTCTATCTTCCCTTTCAGTTTCTTTGATAAACATCCCATTAAAATTGGTGATGGGGGTTGAAGTTGAGGCTAAAACTATTGCAGCTTGCAGTGTAGATGTTGACGGATGACCATAAGATCTTGGTGATAAGGGTAGGTTAGAGAGAGATAAAGAATATTCTCCTACCCCATTATCTTTCAATTTTAATTTGCTTCCAAAATTGTTTATCATTTCTTGCACTTGTTCTTTGTTTTTGGAGGTAGAGATAGCCAAAGCCTCTCTATTATGTGGGACAAATGTGTCTTGAGTCGCTCTTAGGTTAGAACAAGTTTGACTGCTATTGTGATCAGCGGGTATGGTTACTTCCTGTCCATCATATGGAAACTTCAAACATTGGTGATAAGTAGATGGAACGACTTGCATATCATGGATCCATGGATGACCCAATAATATGTTATAGGTTAAATCCTGATCGAGAACCTGACAAAAGGTATTCTTCACAACAGGTCCCACTCTGATTGGTAACATGATAAGACCCTTTGAAGTTCTTTCTTCAACATCATAGGCCTTGATTGTAATTTTCCTCTACGGGTCTATAGAGTCTGCTGAATATCCCAAAGCTAGGACCAATTTTAAAGTACAAATATTTAATCCAACTGCCCCATCTATAAGGACACGTCTAATGTGGGATTTCTGAACCATGACTTCTAAATAGAGTAATGAATTATGCGGATGGGTTATGGATGAATCATCTCTTTCAGAAAAAGATAAACATGCGTTGGAGGATAAATGCCCCACCATGGCTTGAAATTTATTGGTATCTAGATCAGGAGATACAGTTGTATCGACGAGAGCCTTTTCTAGAATGTCCTTATGTGGAGGTGATAACTTTACAAGCTCCAAGATAGAGATTTGGGCTGACATTTTTCACAATTGTTCAACCAAATTGTATTGACTTCGGAGGGGGAATTGCTGCTTTAGATGAGACTCCTTTTATAATGATATTGGCTTGTCCCCTTGTAGTAACATTGACCTCTCGATATTCTGGCTTAGTTTTGATTCAGATAGCATTGATTTGAGGGTCATCAGTATAGATATGATTGATAATAATGTCCTGGATGCTATTAACATTCTTGCCCTTATCCTTCGAGGATTCCCCTTTGTGATAATTAGGGAGTGGGTTTTTGAATGCTTGATGATCATTATTGACATTGTGTCCCTCAACTGTGATGGTATGGTTATCAATCAAATCTTGAACAATATTCTTTAACCCTTGGCAACTATTTGTCTTATGACCTTTGCATCTATGATAATCACAGAAGTGTGAGTCATTCCATGATGGTGGTTTAACTCGAGGTTCATAATCTCTTTGTGGTGGCAATGTAATAGCATTTTGATAATAATTCTTTGAAAATGGATTCCAAAGATTGGCCCAAAGGAGTGAAACTCCGTCGATTTGAAAAATATGATGGTCTGGGTGCACTTGAATTTTGATTATTGCCAAAATTGCTTCCACGAGTATTAGTTGTGTTTCCTGGATTAGAAACATTGCCTTGGGTGCTAGAATGTCTTGTATTATTGTTACGTTGAGCACCTGACACATTAAGAATGACGCGTTTCAAATTCACGTTGTTAGCACCTACTACCCCATCATTTCCAACATTTTTATTTCGAGTCCAAAATTGTGACTTGTCATTGTTGTTACTATGGTTGTTGTTGTTGTTGTTGTTATACAAATTTGAACCTTCTTTATCAACTTTTAGAACTCCATGCTTGATTAATGCACCTTCAATAGTGATTGTGTTTTCAATCAATTTTTCAAATGATGGAGGACAATGAAGGTTTACTCTGTAACTCATTTCTTGATTAAGACTATCAATGAAGATCTCCATCTTTTCCTTTTCAGGAACAAGATGAGAATATCTAGTGAACGTTCTTCTCCATCTTTGCAAAAATGTAGTGAAAGATTCCCCTACTTTTTGTTTTATCTTACAAAGATCAAGCATGGTTATCTGATGTTGGATGTTGTAAGAGTATTGTGATATGAATTTATTTATCAACTCTTCAAAGGTTTTAATGGGGGGAGTGATCTTTGAAAGCCACTCCATGGATTGTCCACCTAGACTTCATGGAAACAATCCTATTAAGTAGGTGTCTTCATGAGCGAATTCTAAACTCATATTTCGGAAATCCCTTACATGCTCAATGGGGTCAGTTTTCCCATTATATCTATCAAACTTAGGGATTTCACAATGTTTTGGAAAAGGTATCATTCGAAGATTTCTATCAAACAGATAGGGACATATTTCTGCCAAAACATACTTCTTTGGTGTTCCCCCTTGCATTTCTTTTATTTTCCCTTGTTGTTCTTTGATTTGTTGAGTAAGGGCACCAAAATTGTTAAGAGGAACTTCAAGATTTTCCTTAATCCCTTCTGTGTCAAAATTGGTAGGTAATTTGGCTCCTTGAATAGCTAAAGAAAGGAAGTACCTTTCCTTGTTTCTTTCTGAAATCTTTTCCATAAGAGTATGGAATTAAGGATCTTGTTCAGCTTCTTGAAGCTTTTATTCTGTTTCTTCTTCAGTATTCAGAATGTTAAAGAGGTTTTCCTCCCTCTCATTATTATCACCCATTTTGCTTACTATACTTTCCTCTTTTTCTTTGTGCTTTTGAGATCTCGTGGTAACAGACATAAGCTTTACTCAAATCCTACTAACTTTGATAAAAGGAATGAAATAGTGCAATGGTGATGAAAGTCAGGATAGAACGAAGATTCTATGACTTAAAAGATTTTTAATCTTTAGTTCGTGATTCCCTAAGTGAAAGGATGAAAATCCTGTTTGTGGGAATTAAACCAAAGATTGAAAAATAAAGGTGATTTTGCACTTTGTGAAGTTTGATCTTAGCTTTGTAGATAAATGAACTTAGTGGATGCCTAAATGTGATTGAGTTCTCTATTGCAGAATTTGATTTGGATGAGAAGTATATGTGATTGCAAGTTGGTGAAAATAAGAAGGACAGCTAAACCCTAATTTCTGAAAAACCAGAAAAAAAATTACCTAAGCTTCGGAAAATAGATGCGCCAAAACAGAGACTAAATGCGCTAAAACAGAGCATAGATGCGCCGAAACAATGCACAAATGTGCTAAAACAGAGCACAAATGCGCTAAAACAGAGCACAGATGCGCTAAAACAGAGACCGAATGCGCTAAAACAGAGACTGAATGTGCTAAAACAGAGCATAGATGCGTCGAAACAGTGCACAAATGCGCTAAAACAGAGCACAGATGCGCTAAAACAGAGCAGAGATGCGCTAAAATAGAGCATAGATGCGCTAAAACAGAGCACAAATGCACTGAAACAGAGACTAAATGTGCTAAAACAGAGATCGAATGCGCTAAAACAGAGACTGAATGTGCTAAAACAAAGACCAGATGCACTAAAACAGCTCTGAGACCGACATGTTTTGATAGTTTGATAAAGTTTTTTTGTTTTGGATGATCTTAATCTGATTTAAATGTGAAAAACACGACATAGAAGCAGACAATTGTTTTGTTAATCCTAAAATCTAAATAAAGAGTGTATGTTCTTGAGATTTCCATAGTTTTTTGAACAATATACGCACTTCAGTCAGACTCACTCTTAATTTGTCAAATAGGTCATCAAAGTAATCACAACCCACATCTTAAAATCACGTCGACTCACATAGTCTTGTCACCCCCTAGAGGACGCCCGTGTTTTTGTGTTTTCCAGGTGCGTACTCAAAGTGACGGAAGTGGATATCGAATCCCTTAAGCAAACAATCCGTGGCGACTATATGGTGAGTGTCTTGGGGGCTGATTCTTCCCTCCCCTTGCACTGTGATTAAAATGATGTTTGGATACTGACACGGCTAGCTACTACACTAGGTTCTTAGTAATTCTTTCCATTTAGTGTGACAATGGATATACTCCCTCGAGAGACCTCCCAACCTTTAGAACAAAGGCTTTGGGGATGGTTATCTTGTCAACTACTGTCAAGTTGGATTTTCATCAACAACATGCTTTGGGGATGGTTATCTTGTCAACTACTGTCAAGTTGGATTTTCATCAAAAATGTGCTTTTGATTATAGTGGGTTGGAAACCTTGGCTTTAGGTGTTCCCACTTAGGTCGTTCCCGTAGGGTGAGTATTTTTTTCCACTATGGCAGGCCTTCTAAAGGATGTAATAAAGCATTAAATTGCATAAAACAAAAGGTAAGTCTAGTATTTTGATCACTCAGTTAAGGGGAGAGCATATACCTATTACCCACAATCACAGCATGCAAATAATGGTTCAATTTTAAATCCCAAATTGAAATTTTTTCTATTCTAAGTGAAGAGGTTGCTTCACTAAAAACATGGGGTTTATTTTAACCAAAGAAAATATGTTTGGTGACTATCCTAGGATTGGTTAATTCCAAAATTAAGTGTCTACCCTAGGATTGGTTCATTTTGTTAAAAATAGCATCAGAAAAATTCTGTCCGCGGATTGCGTCGGAATCAAAATTTAAATTTTTACAAACGAATGCCCCGAAACAGAATCTGTATGCGCTGAAATAGGTTACGTATGCGCTAGAACAAGACACGTATGCGCTAAAAGATTTGGTAAATGTGCTGAAATAGTAACCGGATGCACCGAAAGGGTTCTTAGGGATGTGTCGAAATAGGGTGTCTATCCGCTAAAACAGGTAACGTATGCGCTAGAACAGGTCATGTATGCGCCAGAACAGAGACCGAATGCTCTAAAATAGGCTTCGTATGTGCTAAACCAAGAGTCATATATGCTAAACCGCGATTTTTGTCCGTCACCTACCAGAAAAATCTGCAAAAATAGAAATTAAATGTGGGGCTTGGCCCCACAGTGGGTGCCAGAATTGTGTACGTTAGAATGTTTCAATTAAATTGCATCTAATCTAATACACCAATGAAACATTAGATTGAATAAAACTAAATAAAATAGAACAAATGAAAACTCTTGACAACAACTTCTTCAAATTCATTCCGTTGTCCTCTATCTCCAAGGATTCACTTTAATATGCTTGCTCTCAGTTGTGCAAACACAGCTTATAGAATGGCACTTGAGAGAATGAGATTATTATGAATACATATGCATCTACAAGATTGAACTTGAATTAAAATGCTATGAATTGCTAAGATTGCCACTATAATAACTACGCATGAAAGATGTGAGATTTGAGGTCCTTTTTAGCTCATGAAAGGGTTGTATTTATAGATTTTTGAAGGTAGGAATTCGATTGGCCAAGATCAACGGTCGAGTTCGAACTTGTTGAAATGAACGGTGAGAGATCGAGAATTCGAAAAGAGGTGGAATTCTGAGAGACAGAAAATGAAGAGACCATTTAAAAGGTGTCTCTCATAATTAAATAAATAAATATTTAATTATGTGAGAGAAATATGAGAAGGCTTTAATTAAATATTGTAAATATTTAATTATGATAAAAGGAAAAGCCTTTTAATTAAATATTAAGAATATTTAATTTTGTGAGAGAAGTGGGAATTTGGAAAATGATTTAATTAAATATTGAAAGTCTTTAATTAAATGTGGACGGAAGAATATCGTTTAAATTTAGAATTTAAACTTTGATAATTAATGTAAATAAATTGTAAAATTTATTTAATTTAATTAAGAGGAAGGTAGCATTAATTAAATAAACTTATTTATTTAATTAAATTAGAAGAATTAGAAAATGAACAATATAAATAAATAATTAAATTTATTTATATGTAGAAGACTTAAGAAACATTAATTATATAATTCATATTTAATTAATTAATAGGTTCGATCAACCATGACCATTTTTAGATGTGTACAGTCATTACTCTATTATCTATGACTATTAGGTAAACAAAGATTAGTGCTCAATAACCATATAAGGCTTTGAAAAGGGACATACTAATGGACATACGATACTATGTGTGATGTGGGAAAATGGATCTAGGGTCTAAATCATACCTTTCTTTACGTTACGTTAGAACAAAACTAAAATTGATCACATAATGCCACTTGGCTACTATCCGAGCAATGAAAGAGCCAAAATGATTGATTAGGGTTTTGGTGCTCTTTGTGTTTGTGTGGGGTTGACATGATTGATTAGAAATTGAATTGATTTTATTGTATGAATGTATAAATAGGTGAATTATGAATCTATATAAAACTAATGTGATTTTATGAAAGTAGAAAATTGCAACACAAAATTGAAGATAGAAAGGAAAAATGATGAGATAGAGGAACCTGGCATGCAAATTAGGGTTGAAACTACTTCGTTAGGGGTGGTGGCGTCCTAGACTATAAGATGATAATTTTTCAAATATCTAAACAAATATTAGTAGGTTATAGTCTATATGTTCTTTCCTCTTGGACTTAGCTTCAAAACTTGATTTGTTCATGGATAATTCTTCTTTCCTTAATTAGTTGAAATATGAGGCTTGAATGCTTGATCTTACTATTAGGTCTTCAATCCTCTTCCAAATTTACTTCAAGTATACCACCTACAAACAAGAGGGGAGAAAGGGTTGTTATATATAAGGGATTTACCTAATTCAAACCTATATTTTGGTGTTTCCATGTCCATAATGTCTATGATGGTGTAAAGAGTTCTTACCCTCATTCGAGTAGAGGAAAATGGATAAAAATAAGTGATAAATGACAAATATTTCAACTTACCACTTAGATTTGATCTCATTTATGGAATGAAGTAATGTTTTACATGTCATGCAAGGAAGATTTTATTTTTGATAAGAAGTCCTACAAGTGTTAGTACTCATAAAAAATGAACACAAAACATGAAAAAAATTACTTATAAACTTGATGCATTACTAACATGAATATTGGCTGATGAAAAAGTGGTGTAATAACACTTCTTATTCTCTTCTTTAATTTACTTGACTAATTTTTAGAATTCTTAGATGCTCAAAATTTCATTAGGTGTGGTAGAACTTGCATAAATCTACTTTCTATGACACTTTGGCCTTTCAAAAATTTGAAAAACATCCTTGATTAGTGCATGGAAGAGTTAAAAATCATGTATTAGGGATCCAAAAACCCCAACTCTTGCATATTTAACCCTAGTATATATCCTAAACGTTTGCACTTTTCTTATATTTTGTTGTTGATTGGTTACTGAAGTTTTCTTTCACTTAGATTATGACCTTTAGGCTTTGCATTTTTGTATTCACTAGCCCTATCCACTAAGTTAGCAATTTATTCAGTTATTAATTAAATCATAATATCCTAAGTTTATGTCCCCATTATGTTGTTAATTCACAACCCCCTCTTTTTTCGTAGTTCTCACTTAAGACATAAAATCCACATGCTCTTAAATGTTATCACTTAAGTTTCCCATAGAGGGAAGGTCATGTGTCAATTTTTTACACCATCCCGTTGTTCCACAAGGAATATGTTATTAAGGAAATAATGCTCCATGGAATTGTAGAAATAGTGATAGTTGTCAATATTCTAAGGCATTTCACTATTCTATGGGATGCATGTAACTAAATGAAAGGAGAGCCCACAGAACTATGGAATGAGTGACATTTTCCACCAAAAAATTGTTTGAGGCCATAAAAAATGTTATGAGTAAAGGCGAGACATGTGCCATGATCTATAGGTATTATGTGAGTCCATGGGATGTTTCAAAGTGACCAAATTGATGCCTATAGAATTGAGGAAAAGGGACACATAGTGTGTTATCGATGTTTTCTAGTAGGTTTCATCTCAAAGAATAAATTTGAAGGAGCGAAAAGTGGAAAAAAGGCAGAGTCTTAGGAGGATTTTGCAAGTCTGCTAGGTATTTTATAACTACTCTATTTTTAGGTCATGAAATTATGGAAAGTTGACATGTGGCTTATATGATGATGTTAGCTACTTCCCATTGAATTTTATGATGGCCCCACTTCTAATGATGTGTAAATTTCTCCCATGTGAATTCATTTGATTGGTTGAAGATAGAGGTCAGCATGTGTCAAATATTTTCAAATTGGTCAAATCATCTCTAGCCATCGGATCTTGTACTGTCATCTACAAATCAATGACTCATGTTAAACTTGTGAAATAGATAGTTGGAGGCTCTAGATCACATGAACTGAGAGTAATGATGGACAAGATGTCATTCTAGTAGGTTTCCATCATAATTAATCTTATAAATATTATAATCCAACCTATAAATCAACTCATTTGGCATCCAAAGTATTAGATAAGAGAATTTGCAAAGCTTTATCATTTTTCATAGTGAATTAGGGGTTTCAAAAGAAAAGAACAAGTACTTTTCTATCTAGGAATTTTACCCAATTTTTAGTTCTAGGATTATAGCTAAGGAAAAATATACCTTATCTTGAATTACCTAAATTATCTCAATCGCTCTAGTTGAAATTTGAAAATACCAAAAACCCTAGAACTAGATTTAAGAAACCCTAGTTTGAGCTTGAACTATAATCATGAGCCACTCAATGGACCAACACTCAACTTCAAAAATGCCATTTGATGAATACCTAATTTTCGAACTCCCCATTCAATAAAAAAACCTATCAGACCCCATGGTCTTGGTGCGACATTAGGTACGGTGGATAATGCCAGTGAGTGAAGGGATGTTGAATTACCTCTTACCGAATGAGAATTATTTTTTCATTGGTATGGGAAGTGAAATTCTAAAGTTCCCCTTTCAAATTTTTGGGTTTACAACTTAGGGAAGTTGGTAGTCCCTAATGTGTTCATGAATATAGATTTCATTAGACATGTAGGTAAGAATTATGATGAAAATGTAAGAATTATCAAATCTACCAATGGAGGGGAGATAAATGGGATTAACAAAGAATTCATCTCTATGGTATTCACTTTGAAATCGGTTTCCAATATGATAGGAATAGCTTTAGGTTACATTCGCTCCCTAGGTATATACTGAAAGGTTATGATAGAAAGTCTATGAGAGTTCCCTAAAGTGATATGGAGCCTTTCAATATGGATACTTTCAAATATTATGTCATTAAGACATACTATGCACTATGCCAAGTCTTATTGGGAGATGCATAAATAAGAATATCAACACCCCTCATATACATGGCAATGGATATTTAAAACCCCTTGGTCAACATTGATTTTTTTTTTTCCACTTTTGTTGCTAATGGTATTCATAAGCAATTGGTAGATATCAAGAAAAGAAACAAGGTAATAAATTTCAAATGGTACTCTTTGTTATGCCATATTTTCTTATTTATAGGAAGAGGGAAGTGGGACAGTGCCCTATGAATTCACATGGATGATGGAAATAGGAGTCTTATTCCTATACAATTTTGGACCCATGTTTGGGACAAGCATTGCAAGGCTGTCAGTTTTGAATTATTTGAGAATTATTCTTTGAAAAGTGCTTCAAACATGGGAGTTGAGGATATTATATTGGACAAGGAAATTATGGATTTCCTTAGGCAAAAGGATAAAGTACCAGAGAAGGGAGTCTAACACAATTGGGGAGATTGGTACATCTCCATAATGATTCCAAAATCATTAGAGTTTATGGGTGTCCTATTGGTCCCCATATATTGCTTAAATATGTACCCTTCAAAGGACCATTTTTGGAAATTATATGGCAACTCAGTGAGGTAGATAAATCCCATCTTAAGGGGTAAAATAAGGGTTCTTTCTTCCCTTTCTCCACAGTTATTTTTGAATTCATAGTTACCATGGAAGGATTATAGATACTATTTCCAATGTTGAAGTATATAAAATGGCTCATGAAATTTCAAAAGCCTTTGATCTTGAGGGTTTCATCAATCAAGTGAGGTTCAACATCAAGAAGTCAAAATTTCAACATAAAGTCTATTTTAGTGAGGATGTTATCATAAATTACAAAGATCATCAAGAGGCTAATGATAGAAAGGTCAAATGGGTGGCCTTCAGAAAAGTTGAAGATGCCAAATCAAAAAGAAATTTTTACTATCAGGGTTCCTATGCTAAGATAAAGGATCCAATTGCAAGAATCAAAATTATCTTGCAAAGTATTGAAAAACTAATTGGGAAGGCCTCAATGATTGAAGATAGTCCAACCTATCATCCCAAGGTTGATCCATCCATCTATTCTTTATTAGAAGGTTTAAAGGTCCTATAATAAGAGAGCTTTCTCCACCCTTTCCCCTCATGCACCACCACCATCTCCCCCATAGGTACCACCATCTCCTTCACATGTAGTTATAGCAAATTTACCTCCAAGGGAACAAACTCAAAAGAATAGAAGAACAAAGCAACCATCATTGATTGATTATCTACTTGGTTATGATGAGGATGTGTCAGTGTAATTAATATTTAATTACACTTACATATGTTTACTTAGGAATTTAATTAGTTCCTAGGTTGCATTCTCTAGGAAATTAGTTATAATGGGGCCATCTCCCTTCACATGTTTGCATAGGAAATAAGATTCCTTCTAGAAGCCTTATCCAAGACTTCACATCATCCTAGGTAGTTGGTTAGTTGTCACATGTTTTTAAATCATGACACATGTCAACATAATATTACCTACTACATCTCATTCATGCCTATATATACAAGGCATTTGTGCATTGTAACATATCAAAATCTCATAATAGAATCTCATTTGATGCTCAAGTTGCCACACTTTCTTGTTCGTGTGGATTAAACACTTCTTGGTTAAGATCTTGTGAAGTTTGGCCAACTTCATTAGAATTTTTGTGCATTCATATTCTCAACATGGTATAAGAGCACAAGCCATAGGAGAATCTATCTCTCTTCATAAAGTTAGGTTGTGGAGATCATCATCAAGGCAGGACAGGTTTTCATTGTAGGCTATTTTTCTACTCTGAGGATCAACTAATTTTTAGAGAAGATTGAGTGCAATAAGAGCTCACCATTGTCTTCAAAAGGCCTAAAAACCTCAGGATCGACTGCCAATTTATCAAAATCAAAGATTTTCTTCTCGAGAGCCTACATAGGTTTTTTCATCACTGATCAGGTCAACGTACAATCCATATAGACTATACAGTACTGTCAATAATAATCTGAGGATTTTTTTTTAGTTTCACAGACTTTTCAAAAAACGATATTCGGGTTTTTTTCTATAGTCTTGAAAAAAAAAAATTGTTTGGCATATATTTGGGCGAATAAATTTCATATTAGGGTTTGAAATTTATTTTCTGTGGTCAAATATGTTCTTTATGGACATTTATTCTATATTTAGACACATTCCTATTTTACAAGGGCTTTTATTATGATATTGCTCTCAGGATTCAACTGTGTAGTTTTCGAGTCAAACTCATTGACCCATGATTCATGAGTAGTGGTTCAAAATAATCCACTTCTCTGATGATAATGAATGGTCTACTTAGCACTTATTGCATCTAGGTGATGCTCACAAAGGTGAAGCATTGGTCTGTCCTGGGAGGTCACCCATCCCAGTACTGCTCCAACTCAAGCGCGCTTAACTACGAGGTTTCCCCCAAGGTTAAGACCACTTAACTTGATTCTCCATTTGCAAAACCTTCAACAAGTGTTATGCCTTATGAACCATTTATTATAGAGCCCATTTATGCTTTTATTTTCAATTTCCGTATCTAGGCAATATTGAAAATATTAAAAATTGGTATATTTCATTTGTAAGGGGCTGACATATTATATATGGGGGTGGATATTTTTTAAGTTTTAAAAATTATGTAGGGTTTTTGGTTGGCCAGTACTCAGACTGACTGAAATCATCAACCACCCTATTGGTTGTCACCTTAGTTGTCACCAACCTCCATGCACTACCAACGTCTGTCCACCCATTTCGTCCGTTCTATGCTCATCGATCTCCTACCGATTTCATCACCGATCGATCTCCACTGGCACTCGATGATTACCCTTTGCCAAGTCTTTATTATAGTTCAACTCCTTCTAGTCACATTGAGGGTTGCTGTGCACTTTCCCTTGCGATCAAAGTCTCATTATGGTCAACTTTATAATAGTTGCAATATTTTTTATAAACTTTATTTAGCCTTTTCAACTATATTATTAAAAAGCCAACCAATATTGGCCAAAGTTTTTATTATTAAAAAAAATGTTTAATTCTCTGGCTTAGCAGAGTTTTAGTTTTTCCACTTGCACAATGTAAGGTGACATCAAGGATGAAGAACTGTGCTCAAGGGGGCTAATTTTTTGCACCTACTTAGTCTTCCAGACCCTAGAAGGGAGAAACTATTTTGAGGAGCATATATTCTCACCATAATATCAAAAATTGGCAACCAAGATATCGTTGGAAAGGTAATTCAAAACACTATCTAGTGGTGTAGTCTATTTTTTAGAATTGTTTTGCTAGTAAAAATTACATTCAATTGGAGTTGACTCTCCTATTTGGACTCAAAGGCACATAAATTCTAATTAGTTTGTCAAAAATCAGTGAAGCAACATTCATAAGGTATTTCAATGTTTTTTTATCAATCCATTCATTTCTATCAATTTTAGCTCTAGGTGCTTTGTATTGGATTTTTGCAATTTGGTGCACTTGTTTAATTACTTATACATCCTAAAGTTTAAAGAAGGATTTTTCGCATTGGAAGGCATATTTTTAGTTGCATATTATATTTAAGAGTTTAAATTTTATATTGAAGGTCAATATCTTTGTAATATTGGAGATTTATCATAGTTTGTTATGGGGTTTTCAATTCATCCTTCACTGATAATGTTGGGAAAGGAAAACTATAGAAAATTGAGATATTGCATCATAAATCATCTTCAATCACTTCAATTGCTGCCACATTTGCATGGTTTAGTTCCCCCTCTTGATAAATATATTCAAAAATATTCTTGGAGTTTCAAAGGTATGATGTTTTAGGGGTTATTACAATGCATATTGATGATGATATTTTGAAACCTATTGATAATTGTGACTATCCTCATATTATTTGGACTAAGATTTGGGAGCTATATGGAGATCCTGATACTCCACTATTCCCCGATAATCATGACTCATAATGTCATATGCATATTCATTCTTTAGATAAGATACCCTATGATGATAATGTTATGCAGGAGCTTACAAATTTGGAATGATTTACATCTTTAGATGAAGATGTCAAGGGTTCTATAGATGTTTCTTCTTGAACAAAGGCAATTGATGTACCTTCATATTCAGTGATTCCTTGTCTAGATTCATTGATTGAAGCTTCCATCTTTCTATTCATTAGGACATATTCAGTTTTCCACCCTTTGAATCACAAGATGGATTTTTTTTAGGTATTGCATACTTGGGTACTTCTACAGTTTTGGATAACATTCTTGAGGGGATATCTCTCCTTCATTCAAATTATACTTTGGAGGGTTTTCTTGAGTCTCCACATTACTTTGTTTCAACCTTGATTGGGGATGCTGATTTTGGTGAGACTACCTTGGATGCACTTGATTCCTCTATTTCATATATGAGGCTTCTTCTCTCTCATTTAATTATGGAGTTAGAATTTATTTAACATCTACCATTGGATTTGCTTCTTTCTAGCAGGATACATGAGGTTTGTCATAATTGGACACTCTTTTGGCTTCAGACTTCTTTCTGTGGTTTTGAGGAAACACCATTCTAGGAGGCAATCTAGTCGCCATCTATTCCTTCAATGGATAGATCATTGCATTTCATTATTTGGATCTTGTTTAAAATTAGTTTTTGCATAGTCCTTGTTTGTCACCTTCTTCATTGATTGTGCATGTACTTGATTTCATTGTTGGGTATGTGCAGGATCATCATGGAAAAAATAGGCCCTTAAGTGGCAATAAAATTCAGAAAATCAGAGTTAGGCAACTTGACTTAATAATTTGAATAAGTTATCTATATTATTTCAAAAATATGTAACAATATAATCTGTAGTAAATTGAATGTAGTTTCTAAACTACTAGGTTTATTTTTATTTGTTGAAAATTTGAAATTTCAAAGCAGTAGTACTTAAATTTCATGGAAAAAATAAGAAGTAGGTGTCTATTTGAACACCCTAACCACAATAAAATGATAACAATTTTTTAAATTTTTTTTTATGTAAGTAGGGGATTCATGTCTAGATGTGATGTGTATTTTTTTGTAATTTTTTTCTAAGTAAATAATTAATTATGATTTTTTTATTACAATTTTTAAAAAATAAAAAAACTCGTATGTCTAACCACCTTAACTAGGTCAAAAATTAATGAAATTCATTTTTTTTATTCCTACAGTATGTGAAGCATAGAATGTGACGCATATTTCGGATTGAAAAAATGTTATACTGTTTGAAAGTTATAGATGTTTTTCAATCAGCCTATCAATCAAGAATTCAATCATAATTCAAATAGAAAATGAATAATAATTATTTATTAAATTCAAAGTAAAGCATAATTTATATTGGTGGAAAGCTGAGAATCTCCTTTAAAAACCATTTTGATTTCATCAATTTTGGGTAAAAAATATTCGTCAACCACATGGGTCATCATATCACTTCGATATCACCACTTTTTGGCTCATCATGATCCTGCACATACCCTGCTACATCTTCCTTGGGAAAGGAGATACTTGAGCAATTTTCAGAGACATCATCATCATGATTCATAATTCCTTCAATTCCTATCTAGAATGGGAAGCATCCTTACATTTTTACTTGGTTTTGTTTCTTCTGAAAGGGAGACAAGTTGTTTTTCAACATTGGATCATGTTTTGTCTTCAAGCACTTACCATTTTTGCAGGTGATTACTCATTATGGGGGGGGGGCGGGGGGAAGGTACATAGTATCTCTCTTTCCCTCCTATGGGGGGTATTTATTGTAATATATCTATGTTACATATGGTGTAATTGGGGGGTATCATGGAGTCCTCTATCCTTCCTCACTTATTTGCATTTTATCTCTTTTTTGGAGAGGATTTTTCTTCCCATTGGGTTTTTTCCTTTGCTTCGTTTGTAAGAGATTGAATTATCATTTATACATGGGTACCTAAAATGGCCATGTAGTCAAGAACCATCATTGTATTATCATTTCCTCCCTAAGTTGTACTTATGGGGGGTTTTGGTGTAATTAATATTTAATTAGACTTACATAAGTTTACTTAGGCATTTAATTAATTCCTAGGTTGTATTCTCTAGGAAATTAGTTATAATAGGGCCATCCCCCTTCACATATTTGTATAAGAAATAAGATTTCTTCTAGAAGCCTTATCTAAGACTTCACATCATCCTAGGTAGTTAGTTTTCACATGTTCTTAGATCATGGCACATGTCAAAATCATATTACCTACTACATCTCATTCATGCCTATATATACAAGGAATTTGTACATTGTGACATATCACCATCTCATAATAGAATCTCATTTGATGCTCAAGCTGTAACACTTTCTTGTTTGTGTGGATGGAGCTCTTCTTGGTTAAGATCTTGTGAAGTTTGGCCAAATTCATTGGAATTATTGTGTATTAATATTCTCAATAGGAGGAAGATATTGAGGTGGCCACAAAATAAGTGCATCAAAAAATTTCATCTCCCCTAAAAGAAACTGAATTCAAAGTGCCTCAAAGAAGATTAGACATTGAAACTACAATGGGAAGGGATGAGGCTAAGGATATTGGAGAATTTGCATGCACCTAATTAATCTCAAATGATGAATTTGTGAAATCAAGGGTATTCAAATATTTTGTCTTAAGATAAAGAAGAGAATAATTCCATAAAAGACTTGATCAAGCAAAGAGAGGAGTGCCTAGGGAGCAATATGAAGAGATGGCAAAGAAAGTCCTAGAAGAAATGATTTTTTATGTTAGGAAAATTACCCCACAAGAGTGGAGGAAAATGGTGAGAGATAGTGGATTGTTGTTGCTCCTTGAATAGGATATTGCATCAACAATATATTTTTACACTATCAAAAGGCAAGATGAAGAGATATTTTCATCTTAAGATCAAGCACATGTGGCACTAAGCTTGAAGTTGCAGAGGCATCAAATGACATAAAAAGAAGAATAGTAATAAAAAGGGTATTAGATACCTCTACCTATAAATTTTGCCTCATTAATGGTATATGTTGCTAAATTCAGTGAGGCAACTGCTAAGAAACTACAAAGTGTATATGAAAAACTATTGAAGGTTCATTTGGCACTCACTATAGAGTACAATAAGTTAAAGGTAAAAGAGACTCAAGAGAAACATATCTAGTTGAAAAACATTTAACAAGTTCCTCTTCAACAACACCTTCAAAGGACTTAATAAAGGAAAATGAAGAATTAAAAAAAGACAGAGTTCTGGAGGAGAAATTAAAGAATGTTTAGAATGAACAACATGAAGAAATGTTCCATGTTGTGTCTAATATTTTGGCATATTTAATTTCCAAAGTTTTGAAAAGGTTGGAAAGCACTTATAGAGATTATTCCAACCTTATGAAAGCAATTTCCAAAGTGGCTATTAATAAGGATAGTACTAGGGATATTATGAATAAATGGGTCCCTAAGATTTTAGATTTGTAGGGTATGTATAAAGGATCTGCACATGAAGCTAATCCACCTAGGGATATTTTACCTAGACATATAATATGAATAAGCTAGTGGGAGAAATGCAAACGTATATGGATCAATTAACAAAAAATGAAAATAAAAGACTCAAACATTTTGAGAATATTGAAATAAGAATTATGCCTTATATTACAAAGGAGAATAGGGAGACAAAGGAGTTCCTTGAGTGGAAGTCTCAATTTGAGACATTAGTCCCCACTTTGTGTTTATTTATTTTTGATAATAAGGTTGACATTTAGCTCCTTAAAACTTGTATGGACAAGTTGATTGATATAGATCAACTTTTAGAATCTTTTGAAAAAGAAACTAGTGCAATTTTTTCTAAGTATACTTTCTATATGTATAATATTGATTTACTTCTTATAGTCCAATGGTAATAAAAAAGAACATATCAAACATGGGATGATACGTATAATAAAATGCCAAGATTTTTAATACTTTTGGTATCTAATTTTTTTGACAATATTTTGGGCATAAGTTGTCAAGTTTTGTACCAAGTAGAAATGTTAATTTTTAATTTTGAAGAGTATGGTTACAATAAAGTGCCTTCCAAACTAGTTGGTACTATACTAGGAAAGATTAGCATAGAAATAATGAGGATAGAAGGGACAGTGTGGAAGATTTGAGTTGCATTTGTAGTGTTGAAAAAAGTATTCCTTTTTAACAATTAATTTGGGATTAATTGATACAAAATTTACTTAATAATGCCTAGGTTTAATGTTGTAATGTGTTGTACACATTCACATTAATCTGGGGCCCATTTTAATGAAATTTACTTAATTGTATACCTTATTTTAGGTGTTGTAAAGTGTTGCAGTACACTTTCACACTTATCTAAGGTTTCACTAATTAATTATGGTTAATTAGAGCTTAATTGACCCCTTTAATTCAAATGTAAGCCCTCTTTTCAAAGATTTATCTTGACACCCAATAATAATATTATATGACATTTAATTTGGCAAATCTAGTGTCTTGAAAAGTGTTGCTAGGACCAATTTTCCTTTAGTGGCGCAAGGTGTCCTCTCCACATAGGACACCTTTTCTATAGATTTTTGGGCTGGGTTTTTGATGTTATTTCATCCCCTCGAAACACGCTCCTAGAAAGTTGTGCTAAGACCCATTCACCTTTAGTGGCGAATGGGTCCTCCTTTAATAAGACCCCTCTTTTTGAATTTAACTATGGCAAGATCATTATAATTTTAATACCGAGATCTAAGGCTGGCTTGAATTGTTTGAATTTCAGGGTTAATCTCCTAATTTAGTATAAATAAGGGGTTAATTCACATAGTTTCATCTAATATTTTCAAGAGAGCATCCTAATACTTTACAAGGTAATTATAGAGCACTTCAACAGACATTCAAGGACATTTCAAGGCAGATTATCAAAAGGTTATTGCAGAAATTCAAAGTCATTCCATCTTGTCTTTAGGGTTTAGTGCATCCATGCATGTTGTTGAGCTAAGAAAATTGATGTAGAATTGAAGATCCATATTTCAAGCATCATTTGAGATCAAGATCTACATTTTTCATGGCCACTTGATGCTATATTTCAGATTTTTATTCCAAGATAATATGCAAGGTATCATCAATTACATGTTTCATGTTTCATGCTTCATTTCATCATTTGAATAAATTACCTACAAGGGGTTTGAGCAAGGAAAACCCCTATCCACTAACCATAAACAACTTTTTCTTCCCTTTAATGTGTATTTGCAGATTTATATGTTGAAGATCAAGTGGGGAGCAAATTGGAATCAAAATTTTCAAAGTTGTTAGGCTGCAAAAATTGTCATGTACATTGCAAGATCATGGAAAGAGCTCTACAAAATTAATTTCCAACTTCTGGGAACTGGAAACCAGGGAATTGAGAGTGCAAAAATTGAAGTACAGGACCTAGAAATCAGTTTTCCAAAACCATAAAAGGACCCATTCAACACTAAAGGTGAATGAGTACTTTGTAGCTCGAAAACAACTTTTTGACTAGGTACATAGGTTTTTATGCTCTAAAAACTTCCCGAATAGTTGTTATAATAGTTAGGTAGCATTTATAATTGTTATTTGCATGTTTTAGCCAGCATAATTGAATTTTTTAATAAGGAAAAGAATTAGTGGTTTATCATCGTATGGTGGTAAACACTAACTTTTTCTATCAAACATTTTGGTGAACCAGACTCATTGAATATTGCAATTTTTTGATTTCTAAGTCTTTCATTGCATCCTAGATTAGATCTTGCATTAATATTTAATTATATTAGATATCATTTAGGGTTTACAACTTACATCTCATTTAGGGTTTATAATTGCATTATTTTGCATTTCTCTAAATCTGAAAAATAGAAAACAGATCAGTCATTTTGCATATCATTTAGATCTCATAAATTTTAATTTGAAAATAAAAACAAAATTGCATTTCAAAAGGTTTTATATATGTCATCAAATTATGGAAATTTCTATCATAAGAGTTATGGTTTGAAATTGGGCACAAAAAGCACAGAAAACAACTTAAAAATTATAGTTTTCACCTCTTTAAAACCCTGATGTAGGACCCATTCACCTTTACTGGAAAATGAGTCCCTGATCAAGTTGATCCTATACCTTCTGAAATTTGAAAAGAATCAAAAATCACCATAAACATCTCAAAAATGGATAACCAAGACCCATTCGCCCTTACTGGAAAATGAGTCCCTGTTAGATCCTTATTTGCATTTTTTTGGGATTCGAAACCTTAGTTTTAGGCTTCTTTTTGGTGCTGTCACTTTCTTGTTTCAGTTTTTTGATTTTTTGTTTCATAAAATTCATTGCATTTATCTTAAATTGCTTCATTTCAGTGCATTGCCAAAATTCAAAATTGCATTCAATTCATTACTCATTTCAATAGATTTTGTAACATTGTGGAAGACATTCTTTTGCATATTTCAGTTGAAAGTAGTGGTAGATTTCTTTATTTTTCTTTCATTTTTAGCATCATTGAAACATTAGATAGATTAGCTTACATTTTTCAATCATTAGAAAATGAAAAAAAAAACCAAAAACATCAAGAGAAACAAACAAAAAAATGATAAGCCTTAGAGAAAGCATATCCTTCAAACTCTTTAGTTTTGATAACTTTGAGATGCTAGATGAATCCCTTGATGACTTCATCTCACCTAGATCATCCACTAAATCTTTAATTGAAGAGAATTAAAGTGTAGATAGTCATGGAAATCACAATTGTTCTTCTCCTGATACCTCTCCCATTAGTGAAGAAGGTATCTTGGTGAAAAAAGATACAACCATATAGAATCGTGAAAGTCTTGTTTTTCCTTCTCCTTCTCCCCCTTGGTAAGATATTATGAAACAATACAATGAGATCATTTTCACTAATTTATGTAGTCTAGTTTCCTCTCCTAACACCTCCCCTACTTGTGAGAATGCTTTAGTGAAACAACATGTAATCATGGACAATCATGAAAATTAAATTTATGAGCATGAAATGTTTGTTTTAAGAGATACAATGAGTAAGAGTTATGAAAATCCTACCTCTCCTACTCGGGAAGAAATTATATGACATTGGGATGTAGTTGTAGCTAACCATGAAAATCAAACTTTTTCTTCTCCTAATATCCCTCCTAGATGTGAAGAAGGTATTTTGGTGTTAGAAGATACACTTATTGAGAGTCATGATAATTTTGGTTCTCACTTTCCTAATGCCCCTAACATTTGGGAAGATCTATTTGAACAAAAAAATCCAATCATTAGTACACATAAAACTCATAGTTTTCCTTCTCTTGATGCCTCCCCTATTTGTGATGGAGATACTTTACAAAATCTAACCATGGAATGTGATGAACATCTTAAAATCTCTTCTACTAAGGTAGATATTATGGAACAAGAGAATGAGACCTTAGAGAAAAAGGATGAAATAATTTAAAATCATAACAATCAAATTTGGATTCTCGTAATATCTCTCCTATTTATGTTGAAGATACTTTTGTGTTAGAAGATCCAATTGATGAGAGTTGTGAGAGTTCTATTTTCCTCTCTTCCCCTAGGAAAAACATTATTGAACAAGATAGTGTCATCATTGATAAGAAATAAAATCCAACCATTGAGGAGTCCCCTAATTGTGATGAAGTTATTTTAGAAGAACCAAACATTGAATTTCATGAACATCTAGTTTGTAGCTCTCCTAAAAAATCTCTTACTAGGGAAGATATCATGGATGAATGAAATGAGAAAAATAACACATTTATTTCAAACAATAGTGATGTGACTTCCTTAGAAAAAGGCGATGAATTGAAATTAGACTCCCCTTCGCTAAGAGATCATGAAAATAAGGACAAGAGTGTTGATTTTATGAACAATATAAATCCTTCGAGTCCTCTAATTATTGAACCACCTAAGCCTCAACTTATCATTTATCCACCCTCACAAAAACCACAAGTTCAAAATCAACTCAAGATTATCTTAGAACCACCTAAAAGGCAACTCAATAATGATAATGTTTAAAAACAACCAAATTAAAATGAAATTTCTCACATATATAACAAAGCATATACAATCAAGCCTAATCCTGAACCTGAAAGTTGTTTGCATGTTGAGAAAGAAAAAGAAAAACATATTGAAGAAGTCACAAAGTTATTGGAAGATGCTAGGAGTTTCTTTGATTTCATACCTACATTCATGGGAGAATAAAAGATCATAACAAAGGAGTTTTACAAGGGAAAATAAATTCATGATGTCAACACAAAATTCAAAAGCATCCACTTCAACCACTTTAGAAGAAAAGGCAAGATACATGACAAACTTTGATGAAGTTGATTATGGGCAACCACCGAATCCTAAAGAAATGAAAAATATTTATAGAAGAGGTTATGAACTTATGAAACAACTTGGGTATAGTGGAAAAGGATGTGGTGCTACAGAACAAGGTATCCATACCCCTATAAAGCCTAACACGTAAAACACAAGTCGTGGTCTTGGTTATTTTCCTTTGGTAGAAATTGAACCATTAAACAAGCCTTCACTTAATAGTAACACTATTACAAAATATTATTCCAATACAAGTTTAACTTTGGTTCATCTTGAACTAATAGATACTACATGTGGAAATATCTCATTAGATAAGCATCAAGTTGATACTTTTCCTACTCATTATAAACAATAACAATAGTTTATGCTCCTTGCCATGTAATAGTTGTAGGATAATAGGATACTCACTATTTCATGTTTTACATTCATTATTGCAAGGAGTGGCATACCATCATCCATTCTTGGATCATCCTTGTCCTACACTCAGTGGGGGAAAGGTGTTAGGTAGCTTTGTCATCATATGATACTTGTCATTGTCACTTGTGGCTAGTTGATTGCCTTCCATGTATATATAAGAGCAAGCTTGGGATGTGGATGATATGCCTTAAGTTGGCTCACATGTGATATACTTTTCTTTCTAGGTTTAGAATTATATTTATAGGGGAAAACCTTCCTTCCTATTTCATTATGCAACTTATTTAAGAAACATATGACCTAGCATAGGGTTTTCTGAGGAAATATTGCATGTATTAGGATAAAAAATTAGCTACTTTAAACCAATTGTTCATAGTGATGGTGTAGCAGCCGCTTTAAAGTGGGGGCATACATAGATGGCATATTTTGGAAAAATTTAATGTCGTGATTTTTATTTTTTCTTGTGATGTGTCCTCTTCTTGGTGGTGTCATAGGGTTTTGATGTTGTCCAAGAGTGTACAATTTAATGTCATGGCATGATGTGAATGAGGCATCCCATGGGTGATGATCTGACACTTTTGACTTGTCCTCTCTTGGAGACATTAGGCACAATGCTCCCTAAGAGGAAGAATATTACACGAACAAAGAGAAGTCCCCTTTAGAATTTTTTTTAACATGATATTCAAAAGCATTTATATTGTGGTGCCTTATTAAAGTTATCAGGAGAATAACTTTGGTATGGTTAGTATGATGAAAAGTCAATACACTGACATGAATTTCTCATTATATGGTGGGAAGCTAACACACTGGCATGAATTTCTCACTAAACCACTTTGTTGGGATAATTCACCTAGTGGACAGACTGAGGTTCCACTACCCCAAAGTGAGCAACATCTGTTATGGACAAAAACCTTGTTCCACATCATGTTCAAGCAATTGTGCTTGATCCTTTATTTTTCTTTATTTTTTTTGGCCTTCGACAGGGTATGGTTATGCATCTTTGTTATTTTTGCATACTTCAATGTCTTGGATATCTAATTTAGTGTGAGTTTTTCATGGGGGTAAACTCTCATTAAAGTTGGGGAAAAATGTAGTGTTGAAAAAAGTAACCCTTTTTCACACTTAATTTGGGATTAATTGATACAAAATTAACTTAATAATGCCTAGGTTTAATGTTGTAATGTGTTGTACACATTCACATTAATCTTGGGTCCATTTTAATGAAATGTACTTTATTTATAGCTTATTTTAGGTGTTGTAAAGTGTTGTAGTACACTTTCACACTTATCTAAGGTTTCACTAATTAATTGTGGTTAATTAGAGCTTAATTGACCCCTTTAATTCAAATTCAAGCCCTCTTTTCAAGGATCTATCTTGACACCCAATAATGTTTTTATATGACATTTAATTTGGCAAATCTGGTATCCTAAAAAGTGCTGCTAGGACCCATTCACCTTTACTGGTGCAAGGTGTCCTCTCCACATAGGACACCTATTTCTATGCATTTTTGGGGTGGGTTTTTTATGTTGTTTCATCCCCCCAAAGAACAGTACTAGAAAGTTGTGCTAGGACCCATTAACCTTTAGTGGTGAATGGGTCCTCCCTTAATATGACCCCTCTTTTTGAATTTAATTGTGGCATGATCCTTATAATTTTAATACCCAAATCTAAGGTCAACTTGAATTGTTTGAATTATAGGGTTAATCTCCTAATATAGTATAAATAAGGGGTTAATTCACATAGTTTCATCTAAGATTTTGAAGAGAGCATCCTAATACTTTACAAGGGCATTATAGAGCACTTCAAGAGAAATTCAAGGACATTTTAAGGTAGATTATCAAGAGGTTATTGCAGAAATTCAAAGTCATTTCATCATGTCAATGGTTTAGTGCATCCATGCATGTTGAGCTAAGAAATTTGATGTAGAATTGAAGATCCATCTTGCAAGCATCAGTTGAGATCAAGAACTACATTTTTCATGGCCACTTCATGTTAGATTTCAGATTTGTATTCCAAGACAACATCCAAGGTATCATCAATTACATGTTTCATCTTTCATGCTTCATTTCATCATTTGGTTTAATTACCTACAAGGGGTTTGACCAAGGAAAACCCCTATCCAATAACAATCAACTAGTTTTTCTTCCCTTGAATGTGTATTTGTAGATTTGCAGGTTGAAGATCAAGTGGGGAACCAATTGGAATCAAAATCGTCAAAGATGTCAAGTTGCAAAAAATGCCATCTACATTGCAAGATTATGGAAAGAGCTCTACAAAATTAATTTCCAACTTTTAGGAGCTGGAAATTGGGGAATTGAGAGTCCAGACATTGAATTACAAGACCCATAAATCAATTTTTTCGAAACCCTAAAAGGATCCATTTGCCACTAAAGGTGAATGAGTCCTCTCTAGCTCAAAAACAACAAATTTTTAACCATGTACGTAGCTTTTTATGCTCTAAAAACTTCCCCAATAGTTGCTATAACAGTTAGGTAGCATTTCTAATTGTTATTTGCATGTTTTAGCCCTCATAATTAAGTGTTTTAATAAGGAAAATTATTAGTGGTTTATCATCTTATGGTGGTAAACCCTAACTTTTTCTATTAAACAACATTTCAATCAGTCTCCACCAACTAGATATAATTGTTGCATGGGCTTGTCAAGAATAAATGTTAGAGATGTACCATCATCAGCAAGGAGCAATTTTGAAGAAATAAATTGCATATGCCAATATGAATGCTCCAAAATATTTCTAGCTACTTTTTGAAGCAATTTCTACTCTTATAATTATTTTGTGTCCTTTGAAAGTAATGTCACTACCTATTATTTTTTTGTGACTTAAGAGTTGAATGTTGTTTTTTTCTTGTTGCTTCCCTTGTGTCTATAAAAGGGAATTTTGAGCATCAATTTAAGGATTTTGAGTCCTTAGTTTTTTTATTCTTGGTATAGAATTAGGTCTTGTATAGTCTATTTTTTTGAAGTTTCAACATAGAGGTAATGTAATTTTACTTTTTAATAGAAAAATATACCTAAAACACTTGTTTTTCTCAAATTTGTAAGTCAAACTATTTTGTCTTCCTATTGTAATACATATGCTTTTGAATGTCAATAATCAAAGATTATTCATGGTTCTCATATCATATTTGTTGTTATGAATGTCTAAATTGTTGGATTATATTCAAAGACTACATAAAAATTGGTTTCAATTTATTCATTAAAGATTATGTTGTTACATTAAGGATTTGTAAGTGAAACCTCAAAAATGGTAGATGTAAATATTTTAGGACACACAACCACCGATTTCCTACAAGTTTCACTCAAGGAATCCCTAGAGATCTCAATCCAAGGATGAAATAAGGGAAAGAGATCTACTATAGGTTGTCCTAGGGTGTGATTAAAGACTAAAGAGGGGTTCACCACTAAGCTAGGCCTTAGAAAGACTAGTAACATGAAAAACCTAATGATATGCAAAAATTAAGTAAATGACTTTGAAATGAGTCCAAATCAGAACATTAAACTAGGAAAATTATTAAGGTGCACCTAGAAATCTGAATGTGCTCAGGACAAGGTCTAAAACCCTAAAAAAATGCTTAATTTCATGCTCACTAGGACTCATATGCCAAGTTGGGTGATTTAGTCGTAGATTAGGGTTTTTGGGAAAAAACATGAATCTAGTAGTGAGAAGTATGAATCCTCTAAAACTCAAAAAAAGAGCTATACCAAGAATCGTATGCCACAAGGGGTGTATCATTCCCATTCTACCTTTTTGAAAAGTCAAGATCTGAATCTATTCTCCTATCTCTTCTCTTTCTTCTAAACTTGATTTTTGGATCTGAACCTGTTATAATACTTGCAAAATAGAATATTGTGTTGATTTTCTTATGGGGGGTTTGCCTTGGTCAATCCCTTAGTTTGATAATTAAACCTTGATAGAAATGATAGATCTTGAAAGTAAATGTGAGTGCAAGCCCTAATCTTAAGTGCGTCTAAGATTAGGAGGTCTAAAATGCAATGAAACCCTATTCTAATGTGCTAGAATAAGATGCATGAATTATCATAGAGATAATTAATCACTTTGGGAGATCTCTAATCACTCAAATAAGTCATAATAATGCATGTTCCTTCCTTTAGGTTGAAAGTAGAATGATAATGGATGATGGAATCACTTAGGAAACAAGTCATTAAGCTTAGTTCAATGACTAGTTACATCTCCCCAACCTAGAATCCATCATGATTCACCATAGGCAGCCACCATCAATCCTTTACAATGCTAAATATTGAATGAAAGTGAGGTTGAAGACCTACAAAAACACTATAATTCTGCTCCAAGACTTCAACTTTTCTTGCTACTTGCTTTTGAATGCTCTTGTGAAAATATGCTTAAGTGCTTGTGGATGCTTGGAACTTGAATTGATTTTCTAGATGAAAATAATGATTTGAAACCTTATTTATATAGGAACTTCATATAATTTATTGTTTATTAGATCTCAAATATCGACATCAACCAAAAAATTGAATTAAAAACCTTGATTTCCCACTCAAACCCTAAACAAAGGCCACAAAGACTCATACACCACTTTTTGCGTATGGGTCCCATCTAGGGGGACTCACATGCCCAAGGTGGAATATGAGTCCAACCCTAGCTTTTTCAGGATGAGTAAATGTTGGGTTGTTAGAAAATTGAATGCCTTCATTGATTTTGTCAAGATTTCAATTGAAATAAGTCTTGAGATAAAAAGTAAAGGATGTTAGGAGCTTATTATTGATTATTTAAAGGGTCATAAATGGAAGGGTACTAAAATAGGTCCAAATTATATGTGAAATTGTACCATCTCCAAGAAGAGCGTACAATTTTCTACACTACATTTATCCCCCACTTTAGTGCCCATATGACTCTATGTGCATATGCAAGATAAAGGAATTCAAATAATAAACTTTATTTCATGAAAGGATACTCATATGGATTCATTTGCAAGCATGGGAGAATGAATCCCCTACTATAGCTATCTACAAAACCAATTCGTTAGTTTTTCAAAAATACTCTTATCTAACTTCTTTACGAAATAAAATTTGAGGGTAGATGTATGGCCCCCTTGATTCTACTTACTTTACAGGGGTGGAATCAAGGTAGAAATCTAACTGCATCGAATTGGATAAGTCATATCATAGGGTACTTCCAAGTACCATACCATATAGTGATATAAATAATGAGAATGGGAGCATAATGACGTATCCAATGCAACAAACAACATAAAAAAAAAGCTCTCTAGCCCTCGGTATGCGAGTTTAAATGAAAAATCACTTTTAACCCTAATATGAAAATGACCTAATTTAACATATCTAAGAGTAAAAAGTGAAGTAATTTTTAATCATTTTTTATTTTACTTTCTTGTAGCTTGATTTCAGTGGAGAGTGAGTGATAATGTGTTTGAGCATATGTGCCTTCGAGACTCAATAGCCTACGAGAGGAGGTAGTGCAAGGAAACCTTCAACATCCCATGAGTGGATTATTCTCTACTTTAGCTTTGTTTTTATGCACTTATTTTATGTTTTATGCATTTATAGATAGATTTAGAACCCCAGTAGAAAAAGTTCCAAAGCATCCCTTTTTTTTGCAAAGTGACCCATTTTTTGCAAAGTGTCCCACTTTTTCGCAAAGTGTTCCAAAAAGGGAACAAAGTGTCTAGGAGCCATAGAAAAGTACCCTAGAGTAGCTTTAGCACACATTTTTACTATGGATATATATATATTTAAGATTTTAGTATACTTATAGGTGATATTTTGGCCTTTTTGTTAGATTCCTCCGTGATCATGACAACATCTCGATGACAGACTATTCTATTGCTTACATGACCTCGTCATGACACTATTAGAGCAAGATAGATATAACTTGTAGTCCAATGGATTATATTAGACATACCTCATGCCTCCCATGAGGTACCATGATGCCATGCACATGGCATTATTAGAGAGATGGGATGCAGAAACCTCCACATTTCATCTATCGACCAGGAAGATGACGATCACTCTGGAGGATGTACATCGCATCCTTCAAGTTCCTATTCGAGGTGAGAGGGTCCATTTTGTAGAGGATCATAGATATAGGTAGATCCGAGAAGATATAGGGTATTGCCTTAGAGGACCAGTTCAAGATGAGATCATGGGGCCACTTATTGAGCTACAATGGATACTCTATGCATGATGACCACTTATGAGACAAATTATGATATTCACAGTAGCAGTATTAGTTGTCCAAAATGGTCGGGGAGCACCCTTGGATGGAGGAATAGTTCAAATTATACAAGATATGTAGCATCACAAGACCATATACACATGGGGTTGTAGCATTCTTGCACACCTATACTATGATCTTGGATGGTTTTCTTATCACAAGGTTGAGGGAATGGTGCATTATACACTTCTACAGGTTTGGTGCCTAAAGCATATCACATGTATCGAGATGACAAGATTTCCATCTGTATGTGTCCTAGAATATCCATGTTCTTTCAGTTATCCACTGTTATGGGCATGTAAGTATGAAGATTTGCATTTTTGGAGAGTTAGATTTGACTGCCTAAATGAAGAGGAGATCCTTTCGAGACCTTAATAGTTGATACCATAGTGGCCAAATGAGACCTAAAAATTGAGGAGGATGCAAAGTGGCATGTTTCTACTAGGGAGGGACAATTACATAGTAAGATCATTCTATTATGATCTTGTCATGAGATAGTTTGGATAGGTACAGGTGCCACCAGTATCACAAACATTTTATAGGTGATTAGTGTGGAGTGCCCAGAGGCCAGGAGATATGAGATGACTGAAAGTGGATGATGTTATACCTAGTGACTCAGATGACTCAGATTTGAACATTCCCCTTGTCTTCAACACTAATGATGTTGGTGCTATAGATGCATTTGAGGAGTGGTGGGTCGCGACATGACTAGCTCTGGTAATTCTTATGGACCAAAATACAGGCTTTGTGGGGCCTCTTATAGATCAGAGGGATGATGAGGAGGAGGTAGGTGAAGATATAGGGATTGAGACTGCATACCTATTTGTAGATGAGGTAGAAGAGGACTATGGTGAGGAGGCAGAATCAGACTACGAGGAGGAGGAGGAGGAGGGGTAGTTGTTGAGTGAGGAAGTGACATAGTATATGATCTTCCAATTTCTCATGAGTGGAGAGATTCATCCCCCCCTCATGTTACTAGATCACAATCAGTATTTGCAACATGCACCAACAATTATGAGAATGGAGAGGCTAGCACATCATTCTTCTTTCATAGGATGAGGCTGTTTTCACATAGCCAACTAGAGATCTAGGTGATGATACATTATTTATAATTATTTATATGCTTTGGATTTATATAGTATATATCATGATGTGTATTAATTAGATTTATGTTTTCTATCTTGCAGGGTCTGTGAGAGAGTTGCATGATCTCTACCGATAGGTAGCTGTAGAGATGACACCTCTTTCTATCTTAGATAAGGCTATCAACACAAACTACATGCCCCCACCTGATAGTCTATCGTTAGTTCCTACTAATTTAGAATAATTGAATGTCAATTGTCGACCGGGCAATGTCCAAGGTAGTCTACAGAAGGAGATTATTCAAACAACCCATTTTATATTTTTAGTTTTTCTTTTAACCTACAAAAATTGAGACTAAATCAAAGCCATTACTACTTAACTCAAAAATGATCTTACTCTAAGAAAATCTAGGAATAATAAATTAAAAGGCATCAGACAACTAATCTAGAAAACATTACTACTAAACTAGAAATCATGGAAACAAGTAAACTAAACAACTGGTAAACTACAGAAACAAAAAAGTAAGGAAATAAAAAATTAAGCATCTTCTCAACAATAAAGGAATATTATCAACTACAAAAGGAAAATTATACAAATTAAAGACAATGGTGCTCCAGAACAACTGACTTGACTCTTACACAGTTTGTTGTTTCCGACTGAACAAGAATTTATCTTAAACAAAGGGAATAACTTAATCAATAAAATACTTATCTGTCTAGGCTATCTCCCCTCGAGTGGCCATCTCATAGGCTTACTACTTCGTCTTTAACTCACATTAAATATAGATTCTGAAATCCTCTTATGACATACAGTCTCCATCATTCAAATTCAACAATTACCAATAAATAGAAATCAGATAACTCATTTCAACAGTGACTTACAAATCCATATAAATAGCATAACGATACTTCTTCTCTATCTCTTTTATTACTTATGAAATTACAGTTTTATACATAACTTCCTAACTAGATCCTACATTTACAATGGCATAGATAGCCATTGAAAAAGTCTTCCTTAACTTGAAACTAACTTGATGTATTTAAAGCTTTTAAAACATGTAGAAGGCTCGAGAAGAGCCATAAATGTTTGAACAACGAATTTTTTAAAGAACTGAAACTAAAACTTCGGCGCATCATCCAGGCATCTAGGAGTGGGTGCACAACAATAATTTGAGGCACGTGCTGGCTAAAATTTTGCAACAGCCGAGTGATGACCTGTTAATCCCTACAAAAACACTCAAATCAACCCATTAAACCTGCTTTGGACAATTTCCTCAATTGATCAAAATAAAGGAAGAAAGAATAATTTTTCTTAAAATAAGTAATTACTTCTCCTAAAGTTTAATAAATTGGAAAATGCTTAGGATTGAATTAGCAAGAATGAAATTTCCAAATTTTATTATGATGAGGTTATTTTTACCTCATCACCACCTATCATGGAGTAGCACCTAGAGTTGTTTGAGTCTTATGTTAGATTAAGAGTAGCATACAAGGGTGCTACTAGGCATGTGAATCAAGCTCAAGCTACATATGAGGAGCTTTAGTCATCTTGACATCCAACGAAGGTCAAGAGACTTCATAGAAATATTTCTAGGCTACAAGAAGATAGAGACCGCATAGAGTGAGAGGACCTAAAGGCTGTGGCATGGGAGACAATGACTATTAGATGAGTAGGGGGCCTAGAATATGCTTTAGATTCTCTTATTAGTTCATGATCATATACTACCGTTTCTCGAAGAACCGTCTCTCAATGGACACAATCACCAGGTCCCAAGGGATCTAGTAGCCACAAGCCACACTAGCATTTTATATTTGATGACATCCACTAAAACTTTATGATATATATATGATCTTTTATGTTTGGTTTTTTATTCTTATGTGTTTAAGTTCAATGACAATGTTGGAGATTGTTGGATATTGATGATATGTGGTTGTCATTGATTTCAACACTATTACCATTAATGTCTTTATGGATATATATGTCGAGGATATGGAGAAAATTTTAATAAAATAACTTACAGGTTGTCGGTGATGCAGTGAAGTTAATTATGGTGGCTAGTTCTGTATATTGAGGATAAAGAGTTGAAAATTAAAGGGTTTGTTATCAAGTATATCTAGTTTATCCACTGAAATTTTTAGAGGTTCGCAAGAAGATTTAATCAAGTTATGAGTATATGTGTTTTGACAGTTGTTATTTTGCTTTAGTTGATGTTCTTGAAAGAAGATGTGATTCTAGTAATCTGAGTATTTTTGAATTCTTCTATGGTGATTCATGATTCTTGTGGATGTTTCTAGATCATAATTTATCCATGTTGTTGGTTCAAATTGATTGTTGTGCTCATGATTGGTGATTTTCTTTTATGTGTTCATATTTTTCATGTTCATGGTTGATAGGGTGATTGCAGTGTGTTGTGGATTTTCGAGGCTAATTGTTTAAGGTGTTTTGTGTTCGAGACATGTTGTTTTGGGTCCTTGATATGTTCTAGTCAACATTATTTGATTCACATTAATAAATAATTTATTAATTTGGGCCCACAGTTTGTACATATTTTATATTTTGTTGGGCTGACATGTAGTTGATGTTATCCCTAATTATGAAATTTGGATATATATGATCAATTTTTTTGAGGAGAATGTGATGTAAGAAGTGAGATGTGTGAATAATGTTCTAATATTTCAAAGGAATAAGTAAAGTGTGAAGAAGAGCAAGCAGAAGGAAGTGTTCATGTGCTTAATCGAAACTATAATCAAGCATTGGCAGATGCTATCTTCTCAGTTCAAGATCTCTTAGATGGATGTAAATTGAATGTGACTGCAAGATAGTGTGTCTTCCTTTCGGAAGTAAGCCTTTTTGTATTTGAGTAGTGAGCTCTAGGAAGTGTTCATGAATGCATGTGCATTCCCCATTTATAATACTTTTAATAAAGTATAATCTTGTGGATTAACCTCCATCGTGTTTTTTCCCCTAACAGGGTTTCCTTGCAAAAATATTGGTGTTATGTGTGTTTTTGATGTGGTGATGGTTTATTCTTTTATGTTTATTTATCAGATCTGAGAATAATTTTAATAAGTATAATTTTTGTGACAAATGATTCACCCCCCTCTTAGTTGCCCGCCCTTGTGTTGCCAACAATTAGTATCAAAGCAGGTTCCTCTGGAGAAGATTGATTGCTTGAGGTGATTTGGGATGGTGTCATATAATAAGGATAGTTTGAGATTTGATGGAACAAATTATTCTCTATGGAAGACTCAAATGGAGTGTCATCTTAGATGCATTGGTGAACCTTAACTTACTAGACGATTACAAAGAATATATATCATCCCACAAAATGGTCTTTCTACTATAGGTGAGATTAAGGAAGTCGAATACAATATCAGGGCTAAGGAAGCATTGTTGAGCGCTCTAACTGATTCTGAGATAACAAATGTAATCAAGCTAAAGACTACTTAGGAGATATGGAAAAAGTTGGAAACCTTGTATGAAGGTGATACTCCTGTGAAGATCGCTAAGCTGTAAAGCCTAAAAGGGAAATACGAAACATTGAGAATGGGTGAAGATGAGAACATCACTTCTTTTATGCAGAGAGTGAATGAACTTGTGTGTAGTATCAGATGTGCTAGTGGAACATTGGAAGAATTAGAGATTCTTTGCTAAAGTGCTCAGGTCCTTTCCTGTTGCAAACAAATACAAAGCTGCTACTATTGAGGAGATCTGAACTATGAAAAATGTAACCAAAGACATGTTGATTGGTAAGCTTGTTTCTTTTGAGTTAAGTGAGTTTGGTGAATCTCTTCCTAAGATAGAATCTGCATTCAAAGCTACTGTATTCGGGAAATATAAGCAGAGATATGAACTTAGAGAAAGTTCTTCTAGAAAATTGTCCAATTATGAGTAGGAAATGAGAGAGATTGAAGAATAAGAGAGAAAAGTAGATGAGCTTGAAGCACTTCTTGTCAAGAGGGTAGCCAAAGGAGAAGGTAAGTATAAAGGGAAATTTCCTCTTAAATGTTTTTCTTGTAATAGGATAGGTCATTTTTCCTCAAGGTGTCCTGAAATAGTTCCTAAGCCAAGATCTAACAAGCCTAGATTCCAAAGAAAGTGTTATTTTGTTGTTGATGAAGGTGTGACAGATGATGAATCTGATAAAGGACATGCAAATGAGGATGATTGGGTATTTATTTATATCAAGGAAAATAATCCTATACTTATTGATTCTGCTAGCTGCATGAATGTGGAGAAAGCTCTAGCTACCAGAGTTGAAGAAAACGATGAATGGGTGATTGATAGTGGATGCTCTCATCACATGATAGGTGATAAAAGTAAATTTGTGAGCCTGGAAAAGTATGATGGTGGTGTTGTAAGATTTCATGATGACAAAGCTGGTGTAATCTATGATAGAGGATCCATTTCTTTTGATGGTAAGAATAATATTGATGATGTGTTATCTGTGGAAATTTTGAAGCATAATCTCTTAAGTGTTAGATATATGGTTAACAAGGGATATAATCTTCAATTCAAGGATGGAAAGTTTAAAATATTAGGGAGTTCTAGAAATGTGATTGCATCTGGTACAAAAACAAAAGGTAATATCTTTCACCTAAGTACTAGTGGTAAAAGTTGTGTGATTTCTCAAGTTGATGAAAGTTGGTTGTGGCATAGGAGATTGTGTCATTTAAACTTTGACAATATTATCAAGATATGTTCTACTCAGGCAGTGAGAGATCTTCCTAAGTTGATAAAACCTACTAATACTATATGCAAGGAATGTTAGTTAGGGAAGCACACTAGAGTTTCATTCCAAAGAAAAAAATATTGTTCAAATGAAGTATTGGATCTTGTGCATACTAACTTGTGCGGTTCTTCTAGAGAACTAGGAGTCTACAAGGAGATGTGTATTTCATGTTACTTATTGATGATTATTCTGGATTGATGTGGGTTGCTTTCTTAAGGGAAAAATCTGAAGCTCTAGAGAAATTCAAGATTTGCAAGGCTATGGTTGAGACAGAGACAGGTCTGAAGATTAAATGTTTGAGATTAGATAGAGGTGGTGAATTCCGGTGAGTTTAATTATTTCTGTGAAGAGCATGGAATAAAGAGACAATTATCTACCCTAGAAACCCCTCAACAAAGTGGAATTGTGGAAAGGAAGGACAAAAAAATTCAAGAAGCTGCTAGGACTATGATGCTGGAAGGTAATGTTCCGCATATCTAATGGAGAGAAGTTGTCAGTACTATCATTTATACTCTCAACCAGGTACATGTCAAAGGTGATACTGGTAAGACTCCTTAGGAGCTATGGTTTGGTCATAAGCCTACTGTTAGATACTTCAAAATCTTTGGGAGTAAATTTTATATTAAAAGAGATGAAGATATAGGAAAGTTTGATGCTAGAAGTGATGAAAGAATCTTTTCTGGTTATTCTACTAAAAGTAAAGCCTACAGGTGCTACAATAAGAGATTAAGGAAAGTAATTGAAAGAGCTAATGTAAAGGTTGATGAAGACACATTTAGACCATCCAAAACCTACGGATATGGTTCAGATGATCAAAATAATAGTATAGATAAAGGAAAGAAAAATCAGACTCCAAATTAGGAAAATCAAGAGGAAGAATCTAGTGAAAATGTAAAAGTAAGATCACAAGAGCCTGAAGTTCAAGAATGGCCTAAGATTCCAAGGTATGTAAGACTAAATCATTCAGAAGATTAGATTATAGGTGATCATAAAGGTGTTCAAACTAGGAGAAGAATTGCAGATGAATACTATTTGATTTCCAAGACTGGGCCTAATAGTGTTGATGAAGCATGCAAAAATGAACATTGGGTGGAAGCAATGAAACAAGAACTACTACAAATTAAGAAGAATGATACATGGAATCTTGTTCCTAGACCCACAAAAAAAAATGTAATTGGAACTAAATGGGTCTTTCGAAACAAACTCAATGAGTAATGTGAAGTTGTTAGATACAAAGCAAGATTGGTGTGTAAAGGATATTCTGAGATAGAAGGAATTGACTTTGAAGAAAAAAATTCTCTTGTTGCTAGGATTGAAGCTTTGAGACTATTTCTTGCTTATGCTTCTTACAAATACTTCAAGGGTTATTAGATGGATGTCAAGTCAACATTTCTAAATGTTGAATTGGATGAAGAAGAGTATATTGAGCAACCTAATGGATTTCAATTAACTGATTAGGAAGACATGGTTTCTTGGTCTAAGAAAGCATTGCATGGAATTAAGAAAGCCCTGAGAGCCTGGTCTGCCAGATTGGACAAGTATTTACTAAAGCTTGGATTTTTAGAAAGGTGCTACTAACAGTAATTTGTATTTCAAGATTGATCATAATAAATATTTGATTGTTGAAGTCTTTGTTGATGATATCATTTTTGGGGGAGATGATAGTTTGTGCATGAAGTTTGTTGATGAGATGCAAAGTGAGTTTGAGACATCTATGATTGGAGAAATGAAATTATTTTTGGGATTGCAAATTGCTCAGCTAGATAAAGGGATCTTTATAGCTCAATCCAAGTATGTGAAAGAATTTCTAAAGAAGTTTGGTATGGAAGATTCAAAGCTAGTTGGTACACCTATGGTGATCGGATGTAAATTGTCTCTAGATGATGATTCTCCTAAAACAAATCAGACTAGATACAAACCCATGATTGGTGGATTGCTCTATTTGATTCAAACTAGACCTAATATCATGAATTCCATATGCATTGTTGCAAGATTTTAAGCTGATCCCGAGGAATGTCATATGACAACTATGAATAGGATTTTTAGGTACTTGAAAGGGACAGTTGATTTTGGCCTATGGTATCCTAAAGAAGACGACCTTACTTTGAGTGATTTTATTGATGCTGATTGGGCAGAAGATGTGAATGACATAAAGAGTACTAGTGGTGGCACATTTTTCTTGGGAAATAAGATGATTTCATGGTTAAGTAAGAAGTAGAATACCATTCCTTTATCTACTGCAAAGGTATAATACATTGTTTCTACTAAAAAATGTACTTAAGTATTGTGGATGAAGCAGATGTTCAAAGATATAAGAGTTGTGTATGATGAACCTATTGCTATATTCTGTGATAATTCAACTACAATTAACATTTATAAGAATCTAGTGCTGCATTAAAAAACCAAGCATATATCTATCAAGTTTCACTTTTTGAGAGAGAAGGTGAGTGAAAAGGAAGTCAGATTGGAGTATGTTCCTACTAAGGAACAAATTGCAGATATCTTTACCAAGCCCTTGCCTAAAGATACTTTTGAGTATCTCAGAGGGAAGCTAGGTGTGATTACCCCTCCTAATCATAATTAAGATACATTTATTTGCATCAATATGTGCATTCCATAGTCATATATTGAGATCTAGATTGATGTTGTGGTGGCTGCTACTCAGGGGGAGTAGTTAGAAGTTCAGATATGTGGTTCAAAGCTTGTGTGGAGAGAGATAATGTGTACTATTACCAATTTTCATTGTAGCTAGATTGATAGAGCTGATTAATTTTATTTTATCTTAAACAAGAAGTTTAGATTCATTGTTTATTTCTCTCATACTAAAGCAAAGAGTTTTGTAAGCATAAATTTGTACTCAGACTTTGATACTCCTTCAGTTGAATAAAACATCATTCCAATTTCTCAATTTTTGTGTCATTTGGAGTTATAGTTTGATGTTATATTGTGATATTTTTTTAGAGAATCTTATTTATGTCCTAAAATTGCAAATTCTTGATTCAGAAAGATCATAAAATACAGGTTGCATGTTGTATTTAAACTTGAATCTTCATGCAAATATATTAAATGTGTTAATTTTTCATGAGAGATTGTGAAGCACTCTTGTTTTATGAGAGCTATTTGTGGGTAAAAAACCAGAGTCATCATTAAGTCATCTTTAAGTCCTGAAAATCACTTTAAGTATTAAGTTTCATTTTAGTTATCTTTCTAACTCTTTCCCTTATAAGATATTTTAGAATAGAATATATCATTCAACCATTTCACTCTAGAGATTCCTTCTTCAATCAGATCACCCACATCTGAAGAAGGTTTCCGTGTGTCAACAGATAGTTAAACTCTGCAAATTTAGCATAGGGTGCATATCTAATTGATAATAGTTTTTGGCACGCCCGATGTGACTCTAAAAGTCAATTTCAGAGAAGTTTCAATTTTTTTAAATTGTTTTTTGGTGTATGTAGCAGTTTATTTAGCCTTTTGGTGGTTTTTTAGATATACTTGGTGACTCCTTTCTCAGTTTTTGCATTTAGATCAAGTGCTAGTTTGTTTTAAAAGCCTAAGTTTTGCTGTTTTCTAGCTTATGAACGAATAAATATGTCAATTTTTCATGAAAATATGTCATATCATCCACGATAACATGGAATGGTAGCTCTTCAACCTCATCCTCAATCATATCCGACCTATCATGCTGTTGGTTTCAATCTCATGGCCTTTCAAAATCAACATGCCCAATATAATTACCACCACCTACCCCTCCACAATTTGCACCTCAACCTTCATATGCTCAAAATCAGTCCCAAGGTTTCGACGAATTGAGCTTCAAAGATATAAAGCTAAAATACAAAAGGGAGATGAGTGAAATAAGGAACCAAAGAAATCAGATTTATCAGTAGGAGGAGATTGCAAGAATAAAGGGAACACTGCTTTAATTCACGAGGCAGATGGAGGAGATTAAGAGGCAACACGAATATAATAAAAAACAAGAAGAGATGGCTTATCAAGCCTATCTTTATGATCAAGAGTTGGAGGTGTAGAGGTACGAAGTCCAAGAAACTCCTGCAGTTCCAGATTGGCTTGTTCAAAGAGAGGTTTGTGACTATGAATTCCCAAGCTTTAGATAAAGTGAACCTTTGTGTACTCCCAAAGTTGAGATTCCAAGTTTTAGGCAAGATAGAATATTTAACTCCCCAAGCTAGCCTTAAAATCTTACGATACCAAATTTTAGAGGCCTATGTCCCTTGCATGTTGAGGAAAATAATCAAGTTCAACCCAGTAATGTTGTAGAACAACCCCTTAAATGATTCTCTTTTTTGCATGAAACCCAAGAAGCCCCTCAAGTTTACATACCTAATGAACCCAAGAATGAGCCATTTGATAAGGATAAATTACTTCACACCGAGAGTCTTAGAAAGATGAACCCACTGCGTTTGGATTTGGAGGTATACTAGTTGCAATAAAACAAGATAGAACAAGAAAATGTTTCTCTTGATGAATCTTTGTTGGTTTCGACTAATGAGTTTCCCAAATTTATTATTGAGGAAGAAAAAAATTCAGCATTTATTTCAAAGGATCAAGTGGTGTAGCATGATATTGATAGCTATTGCAAGGTATCTAGCTAGTATAGTGATGAGGAGGTTCTAGAGGATCACGAAAAACTGGTTGAAGAGATGGAAAAGGATTTTGAGCAAGAGCATGAAGATCACATTGATGAAGAGATGATCAATGAACAAAGGGGTGAGGAAAAAATTGCTGCAAAATTTTTAGAGACATTGAGGGTAGCTTCCCCTGAAGAGGAGTTTAACCAAATAATTGAAGAGAGTTATCATTTTCAAGATAATCCAGTGTTTGATTGTCAAGATCCTACTTGTTTGGCTTGTATAGAGCTTGCTGCTCTACTAAATTATGGTAGTGAACCCAAGCATGTGCCAGTAAAAAATAAAGAAAATAGGGATGGAATTGCAATAGAGCTACAAACCAACCTTGATGGTTTGCACATCGGCTTATGAATAGGATGCTTCGTTCAACACCTAGCTTGGCTAGAAAATAGCAAAGAGGAAGTTTTGGGTGAGCAGTATGGTTTTGACTAGTTCAAGGAGTTTCCTTTTTGTAACAAAAAAGATCTTGAAGCTTCTGCACCATTTGAGGGTGTGTTCAAGGAAGATACCCCATAGTTCAGACACCTTCCTTTATTCATTGAAAAGGAGGAGGGTCTCGCACAAACCATCATACAAGGTGAAGCTATTGATGTGTTTTCTAGTCATTCAAGTGATCACTTCTCTAGACCAAATATTTCAAGAGGGTTCCCTATCAGGCATTTATCTCAAGTATAAACTAATCAGAAGGAGAAACATCATGCTGGCACCAATTTAGGGCATCTAGGGAGATATTATTTTGAGCACAACAATCCCACTTGTCCTTTTGATCACCACTAGTTCGCAAATAAATATTGGAAGGTAAGTGATGTCAAGTTTCTCCTTAGAAGGATCTTGCAGCTAGTGGTTATATACTTGATTATTATCCATGTCTTTCAGTTAACTCACAAGCAAATAGAGCATTGCAAGCTAGTTAGAAAAGGAATCTATTTTTCAAAATCAGTTAATGATTTTGTTTAGATAACCATCTTCATTGGTTAGTCTAGGAGTAGAATAGTTTCTGCAAATAAGTTCTTTACACACATTTCTTTTTAGTTATTTTTCTTTCCCTAAGCATTGTTGTGCATGTTTTGGTTGGCCATAAGGGCCTGTTAGTTTTCTTTCAGCATTGATTTTTTTTATTTTCCTACTGTTAGGAGTATTGTTGTTCAATTTTTTGAGTTTCATGAAGGGGCGGATTTGACTCCATACCCAATAGATTTTTTAAAGGCAACTGATCTAATGCTGAGCAGGCAAGGATCTAGCAAAAATCGTCAAAATGTTACCAATTTTCACTGCAGCTCGATTGGTAGAGCTGGTTAATTTTGTTTTATCTTAAAGTGGAAGTTTAGATTCATTATTTCTTTCTCTCATACTAAAACAAAGATTTTTGTAAGCAAATAGTTGTACTCAAATTTTGATACTCCTTTAATTGAATAAAGAAACATTCCTATTTCCCAATTTTTGTGTCATTTGTAGTTATAGTTTGATGTTATATTGTGATTTATGTTTACATAATCCTTTTTATGTCCTAAAATTTCCATTCTTGATGCTGAAAGATCATAAAATACAGGTTGCATGTTGTATTTAATCCCGAATCTTCATTCAAATCAATTATGTGTTAATTGTTCTTGAGAGATTGTGAGGTACTATTGTTTTTTGTGAGTTGTTTGTGGGTAAAAAACCAGAGTCATCTTTAAGTCCTAAACATCAATTTAAGTCTTAAGTTTCATTTCAGTTATCTTTCTAACTCTTTCCCTCAGAAGATATTTTAGAATAGAATATATCATTTGGAAAACCAACTCACTTTGGAGATTCCTTCTTCGCTCAGATCACCCACATCTGAAGAAGGTTTCCATATGTCAACATATAATTAATTTTTTCAAATTTAGCATAGGGTGCATATCTGATTGATAACATATAACTTTTTCATTGATGTCAAAGGAGGAGAGGAGTCATGTGAAAATATGTGAAAGAGTTAAGGAAAAAAGAGTCAAAACCTAAGAGGGAGAAAGTGCTAAGAGAAAGTATCGTTGATGGTGTTTTTCACATCATGTGTTGCCATCAATGCAAAAGGGGGCGATTATTGGATATTTTTGGATATTGTTGATATGTGATTGTCATTGATGTCAACACTATTGGCATTAATGTCTTTAAGGTTGTATATGTCGAGGATATTGATAAAATTGTAATAAAATAAGTTACAGGTAGTCGGTGATGTAGTGAAGTTCAGTATGGTGGATAGTTTAGTATATTGACAATAAGGAGTTATGGATTAAAGGGTTTGTTTTCAAGTATATCTAGTTTATCCACCAAAAGTTTTAGAGGTTCATATGAAGATTTGATCAAGTTATGAGTATCTATGTTCTGACAGTTGTTCTATTGCTTTAGTTGGTGTTCGTGAAAGAAGATGATGTGATTCTAGTAATCTGAGTTGTTGTGAATTCTTCTTTGGTGATTGATGATGCTTTTGGATGTTTCTATATCATACTCTATCTATTTTGTGGATTTGCATTGATTTTGGTGCTCACGATTGGTGATTTTCTTCTATGTTCATGTTTTTCATGTTCATGGCTGACAGGGTGATTGTAGGATGTTGTGGATATTTGAGGCTAATTTTTTAAGGTGTTTCATGTTTGACACATGTTATTTTGGGTCCTTGCTATATTTTGGCTGACATTATTTGTTTCACATTAATAAATTTTTTATTAATTTGGGCCGATAGTTTGTACACATTGCATATTTTGTTGGGCCAACATGTAGTTGATGTTATACCTAATTGTTGATATATATGATTGATTGTTTTGACGAAAATGTGATGCAAGAAGCGAGATGTGTGAGTGCTATGTGTGAATAATGTTCTAATATTTTGATGGCAGAAGTAAAGTGTGAAGAAGAGTGAGCAAAATGAAGTGTTCATGTGCTTAACCGAAGCTGTAATCAGGCATTAGCAAATGCTATCTTCTCAGTTCAATATCTCTTGGATGGATGCAATCCGAATGTGACTCTAAGACAGTGTGTCTTCTTTTGGGCAGTAAGATTTTTTGTATTTGAGCAATGAGCTCTAGGCAGTGTGCCTAAATGAATGTGCATTCCTCATTTATAATACTTTTAACAGAGTATAATCTTGTGGATTAACCTCCACCATGATTTTTCCCCTAATATGGTTTCCACACAAAAATATTGGTGTTATGTGTGTTTTTTATTTGGTGATGGTTTATTCTTTGATGTTTATTTATTAGATTTGAGAATAAGTTTAATAAGTATATTGTTTGTGACAACTAATTCATCTGCCCTCTCAGTTGTCTACCCTTGTGTTTCCAACAGACAATGTGATTAATTGAATAATCTTTATAGGATTATCTGATAAATTTCTCCATGATCTAACATGTTTTATGTGATCTAATTAAAATTATTCTAGCTCCTTTTAGATGCAACATTATGATTAAGTATGTTATGTTAAATTAAATGCACCAATGATCTAATTAAATAACATTAAATGAATATAATTATCTAATCTAACACAACATACAAGATGAAATTGAATAGAATGAAACCTAAAGTAACCACCTAAAACTAATTTTAAATAATTACTTTAGTATTCAAGACACACAAATCATTTTTGTCAAGAACAAAGCAATGTGGGAGAACATAGAATTTCATTTACTAACTCTAACATCACTTATTTATCATTCACACTATTCAAGAAGATTATATATAGTACCGATGCAAATTCACAACATTAATAGGATCTTTAAGGGATATGCCATCTATTTATGTTAACATGTATTCTCTAGACCCATAACTTTCATCAATTATGTAAGGTCATAACCAATTAGGGCTGAATTTTTCTTTTTCAGTCAAGGCGGCATTGACGTTAAATTGATTCTCAAATAACAAAAAATCACCCTTAGTAAATGTACAAGGGATGACATGATCACTGTTCCTACATTGCAATTTTCTAGAATAAGCTTGGAGATACTCAAGCGCATTAATGTCTGTCATTCATCAAGCATTTCAAGATAATGCAATTGTTGTTATTTATAAGTATCATCATCAATAAGTCCTTGAAGAGTGATTCTTAATGAAGGAATCTCTAAATCCAAGGGTATTATTACCTTAGTACCATAGACAAGGTTATAAGGGGTGTTTCTAGTTATTGTTCTAATACTATTACACTAAGCCCATAATGTGTATGCTAATTGTATGTTTCAATCCTTATTATGTTTGCTTACTATTTTCCTTAAGATTTATTCTAGAGTCTTATTAGTTGATTCAACTTGACCATTAGATTGTGGGTAGTAGGGTGTTGGAAAACGATGTTGGATGTTGAATGTTTCTAAGAACTTATTCACGTCATTATTCTTAAATGGTGTCCCATATTTCAAAACTAATGCATGAGGAAGTCCAAAGTGAGCAATAATATGTTCCAATATGAAACAACATATTATATTGATAGTTGTTGAATGAAGGGGAATGGCTTCTACCCATTTCGTAAAATAATTTTTTGCGGTAATTATAAAGGTATGTTCGATGGAAGGAGGTGAAATATTTCCAATAAGATCTAGACCCCATACTAAGAATGGCCAAATAGGAGCTTGGTAAGAAGCTTAGAAGCGGGAGTGTGAATCAAATTGCTATGTTCTTGAAACTTGTGATAATTCTTAATGTATTCAAAGCAATATTTTTCCACATGTCTCCAATAGTATCCTATGTAGATTAAATTTTGAACTAATGATCTTCCTCCAAACTGGCCTTCACAAGCACCTGCATAAGCTTCTTCAAGTGTTATGGAGATTTCAGATTGTTTAAGGAATCTAAGTAAAAGACCATCAAAGGACCTTTGATATAGCATGTCAGCAAGGATTACATATCTAGACATGAGTTTTTGAAGGCAGTCTCAAGTATTCTTAGTTGTCAGCTCAGGAAAGGTACCATATTTCATTTAATTAAATATCAGTGTATACCATTCACTAGAGCTTTCCATGATGGTTGACAACACTTCTTCGACCATAGTTTTGATTGATGGTTCCATAATTGTATGGACAATAAATGTGAAATATTTTGAAGGATCTTGAGGGGATATAAGGGAATCCACACTTGTCATTGCATTTGCATGTCGATTATGTTTTCATGGGATGTTATCAGTGGTGTACAAATCAAAGGTGTTTAACAAAGACATTGTCAGATCCTTATATTTTGATAATTTGTAATTCTTTGATTGATATGTTCCATTTATTTTCTTAATGACTAATTGCAAATCACCAAATATCTTAATGTTTCAGGCTCCCAGAGTTAAAGTGACACATAATCCAACAATTAACACTTCATACTTTGTTGTGTTTTTTGTGCATAGGAAGTTTAAGCAATAGGAAAAAAGGAATAGGATTTCCTATAGGCATGACTATTATAATCCCTACACTGAAGCCTGTTCTACACTTAGAGTCGTCAAAGTATAACTCCCATGTACTAGTTTCAATTATCAACACATTATCATTAGAGAATGAATCATTATTAGGTAATGCGAGGGGAGAGGGAGCACCAACTAACTATTCGGTCAAGGCTTGTCCTTTAATTTCCTTTTGCGAGAAAAATTTAAGATCAAACTAAGTTAACAAAATGACCCATTTAGCTAAACATCCTAATAAATCTAGTTTAGCAAAAATATTTTTTAAAGGATTGAATTTTATCGTCACATGTATTTCAACATTCAGTAAGTAATGTCTCAATTTACTAGTAGTGAATAAAAGATCCAAACACCATTTTTCTATCATTATGTATCATGTTTCATAATCAATCAAATTTGAACTAATGTAATAAACATGATGTTCTTTACCATTATCATCTTGTTGAGCTAACAATTCTACTAGAGCATGGGCCGATGTTGTATAAAATATGAATGGTTTATGTTGTATAGTAAGTTGTAAAATAGGTGGAGTAGCAAGGTAGTCTTTCAAACTCGCAAAATCTTGTTTACAGTCTTTACTCTAATTAAATTGAACCTCTTTCTTAAGAAGATGTGTAAAAGGTAATGTTAAATCCGCTAGGGATGCTATAAAATGACAAATAGCTTGAATTTGTCCTTGTAAAGTGCGCAATTGTGAAATGTTTCAAGGAGGTGGCATGTTAACTATAGCATCAATTTTAGTCATGTCCACCTTACTGCCTCTGTGAGATATAATAACACCTAAAAGGTTTCAACTATCTACACCAAAGACACTTTTTTGGGTTCAATCTCATGTTGTATTTTTGCATCCATTCAATTTTTTTTTGAAGGATCTTCACATTGTCTTGTTAATTTAAATATTTGGCTAAAATATAATCAACATAATATTCCAAAATTTTATGTATGAAATCATGAAATATCAATGTCATAGGTCATTGGTTGATAACACTTCTTCGACCATAGTTTCAATTGATGGTTTCATAATTTTATGGATAATAAATGTGAAATATTTTGAAGGATCTTGAGGGGATATTAGGGAATCCACACTTGTCATTGCATTCACATTCCGATTATCTTTTCATGGGATGTTATCAATGGTGTAAAAATTAAAGGTCTTCAACAAAGACATTGTGAGATCCTTATATTTTGATAATTTGTCATGCTTTGCTTGATATGTTCCATTTATTTGCTTAATGACTAATTGAAAACCACCGAATATCTTAAAGTCTCAGGCTCTCAGAGTTAAAGTGGCACGTAATCCACCAATTAACAATTGATAATCTATTGTGTCTTTTGTGCATAGGAAGTTTAAGCAATAGGAAAAGGGAATAGGCTTTCCTATAGGCATGACTATTATAATCCCTATGTCGAAGTCTGATCTACACTTAGAGTTGTCAAAGTATAACTCCCATATAATAGTTTCAATTATCAACACATTATCATCAGAGAATGAATCATATTAGGTAATGCGAGGGGAGAGGGAGCACCAACTAACTAGTCGGTCAAGGCTTGTCATTTAATTTCCTTTTGCAAGAAAAAATTAAAGTCAAACTTAGTTAACAACATAACCCATTTAGCTAAACATCCTAATAAATCTAGTTTAGCGAAAATATGTTTTAAAGGATTGAGTTTTATTGTCACATATATTTCAATATCCAGTAAGCAATGTCTTAATTTACTAGTAGTGAATAGAAGATCCAAACACCATTTTTCTATCATTGTGTATCATGTTTCATAATCAATCAAAGTTCAGCTAATGTAATAAATATGATGTTATTTACAATTATCATCTTGTTGAGCTAACAATGCTGCTAGAGCATGGTTCGATGGTGTATAAAATATGAACGGTTTATCTTGTATAGTAGGTTATAAAATAGGTGGAGTAGTAAGGTAGTCTTTCAAACTCGCAAAAGCTTGTTTACAATCTTTACTCCAATTAAGTTGAACCTCTTTCTTAAGAATATGTGTAAAATGTAATGTTCAATCCACTAGGGATGATACAAAATGAAAAATAGCTTGAATTTGTCCTTGTAAAGTGCGCAATTGTGAAATATTTCGAGGAGGTGGCATGTTACCTATAGCATCAATTTTATTCTTGTCCACCTTAATGCCTCTGTGAGATATGATAACACCTAAAACTTTTCAACTATCTAGACCAAAGACACACTTTTTTGGGTTCAATCTGATGTTCTATTTTCGCATCCATTCATAGATTTTTTGAAGGATCTTCACATTGTCTTGTTGATTTAAATATCTAGCTAAAATATCATCAACATAATTTCTTCCAAAATTTTATATATGAAATCATGAAATATCAATTTCATAGTTCATTGATATGTTGTGCCTATGTTCTTCAATCTAAAAGGCATGACTACCTTGTAGGAATTGTAAAATTTTGGCCATTTTATTCACCCTTCATGATTATTAGCCTCCCAGAAAGTTCATAAATACAGACACAAAAGTCCTCACATAGCATCTTTCTACAAAATCCAGTTTAAATTTTGTCATAAAACCCCATTAATTTCATCTGGCATTGAAACATTGACATATGAAAATATCGGCATACGTTGATGCAGGTCTCGTCGATGAAAATATACATATCTTCAATATATCGGCAAGACATCAGACAGGTCATACTGATAAAGTTGTACACTAGGAGAATGTGGGTTTGTATTACTTATCGACAAGACAAAAGGTATCGGTACGATGATGTCAGGTCATATTGAGCTAAGTTACCTTGGGCCGATTGGAGAAAAGTAAAGCCTATTGAGGAGACTTTGGTCATCAGAGAGAATTTTCAAAACACTGTCCGAAGCACTATTGGTCTTGCCGATAAAGTAGAAGGAGAACTCACTCGGTGAGACAAATGATGTCCGGGAGAGTTTAGAAGGTCTTACCGACCCCTCGAGTTACATTGATGAAAACTAAGCTTACAAAGATAAAAGATGTCGGGAAGACGATGTGCATTGTCATACCAAAAAGGAGGCATATCGGAGAGACATATCATCCCGGGGAGATCTAAGAGACATCACAATGAATATTATTTTTTCGGCAAAACAAATTGCTTAGTCTCAGCGACATAAGTAAATAAAGAAAACATCTCAGTGAAACAAAGTAATTTCGGAGTAAGATAAAGAGTTGTTGTCCTGATTCATTGAGTCTGAGTGATAGTTGTTTTGATGAAAGTCATGGCGATATAAAGAGCCAAAGGAGAGAAACTATCAAGGAGTCTTGTGAAGTTGGGGAAATTGCAAGACGTCTTGGCAGATGGATGAACATTGAATAGGTGGATTGGCCAAAGATTTGAAATATCTCGTCAATTTGAGCCTTGATGTGACAACGAGAGTTTCGAAAAAAACCTGCAACATTCATATCTCGGTAAAGACATTAATGGCACCACAAAGTGTAGGAGATTTTACGTATCAGGGTATGATCAATTGAAATGATTGCCTTGCTGAATTCAAAGCAAAAGAAAGCAAAGGAACAAGTAGAGCAATTAAGGAATTCACCTGGCTTGAGTCTACAAAAGTGTTACAGTAATTTTCTCTCCAGAACTCATAAAAATTATAATTATGGAAGGTACTGTTTCAGGAAAACTAAAGGGAAGAAAACCCGAGGAGGGTAGCCAACCAAAAGAAAAAAAGCAGAAGATTGAATTACAAACATAAGGTACTAAAAGGAAGTTGAATCAGGACCTCATAGATCAGTTACCTGGTGTTGGACCTAGAGCTAGGTGTTCTACACAACTCAAAGTGGAAGTTGACAAATTGGATGACAAATGAAAACTTATAGGGGATGTTTGGACTCCGATTAGGGGCTATGAGTTATTCATTTTCCACTATCATAGAAAAAATCGCTTTGAGCCGGTGTGCAATCCATGGAGGATTAATTTAGGGAAATTGGTGTGCCCTAATGTTTTTACTGATGGTGAACTGATAAAGATGCAAGTTGGACATTATGACCCAAAAGGCAAAGCTATATGTGATTTGTGAGGGAACCCGTTGATACATATATCTGAGAATGCAATTGCTGAGGTTTTTAGCATGGAAGGAATATGTAGTGAGAAAGTAGTAAGCAAGGAGCTCGATAGGGAGTTTAGAAGGATGGACACCATCTATAAAGGGTGGAGGTTTCCTCCACACAGGATTAGGTGTCATGGCAAGCCTATTCCAATGTAGGGTAGTGAGGGGCCACCCTATCATGTCAATCTCTTTGAACCTTACCTCAAATACACTTACTAGTTGGTGGGACAGGTATTAAGGATGCAGGTACCTGATCATATGGTGATTGTGCCCATGATAATTACTACAGACACTCAGTATCATAATTCCAGATCATTTGACTATGTTGCACACATTTTTAAGGAGCTAGATACGGGTTTGATGGCGATAAAGAGTAGCGCTTCTTTTCTCCATCTCAGAATTACTCACTACTGATGAATTTAGTGTTGTACTTATGACAAGAGTTGGGTTTATGGCCCCAGGATTTGAGGATTTCACAATCCGACAAGGTAGGGCATTTCCTTTTCAATTATGGACTGTTGTTTGGGACAGTAGGTTTGGCAATTCAAATTTCTTGAATTTTGAGGAAATTCTTTGTGAAACCCTTGTATAGATTTTTCAACCATCCTTGTGATTTTTCTTTATCTGAAGAAGTGAAAAGATTTCTTAGGCCTAGAGATTACAATGGACCAATTGACCATAACTAGGGGGATTGGTACTGTTTAGAGAATGCCACAATGATTAGGGTTTATGGCTTTGAGGATGCAAATTTCATTCTTCCTAGAACTGTCCCAGATAGAATTGCATACCTATAAATTGTTAGGCAAATGGATTACTCCAGTGTTATGAACTTAAGTTCATATGGGAAATAGTTTTTCATGGACAACACATTGTGTTTTAGTGATTTCACTGTATTAGCCAAGGAAGGTTATGATTTTCTTTTGGATAAATTGCTGCACTATAACATGAGAAGAGCACCAGTGAGAATTTTTTTGATCCAGAAGGGTATATCCACTCTGCTAGACAAAAGATAAAATTCAGAGGGTACCATCATGTGCCCTATAAATATGATGACATAATCATAAACCTGGAGGCAAAGGAAGCTGAAATTGTGATTGAAAAACATAATCAGGAGTTGATGGATACTAAATTGTTATCCTCCATTAAGGGGATATCAGAAGTAGATAGGCCACACAACTCATCTGGGAAAGTTTCAAGAATGAAGATTCAAGACTATACCTATGTTGCCAGAGAAGCTGATGTTGAGGAAACCATGGATGTAGATACAAGGCATGAAGACTATAGGTCTTTCATATCTAATGATGAATTTATAAAGACCTTGGAGTTTAAGAAATTTTTATACAAGCAAAAAGGAAAAGAGATAAGGGGATAGGTTGACAATGTTACTCCAAGAAATGAGGATCAACTCTTGAAAAGCTTAAAAGATGAAGTAGACAAGGAGATGATTAACATGAACCCTGAAAAAGGAAGGGAGCTTCTAGAAAAAGGCAGATCTTATGATTTTTGTAGGTTTGGATATGAACTCTGCATTAGTTTTTGATAGTTTATTAAAAGATAGCAATGCCACCCATAAGCTAAGTATAGAGAAGGTGACAAAGGTGTACATGGGATCAAGATATAACCTTGATTATGAGACATTAATGATTTGGGCCTTGTATCCTCCTCACAAAAAATCAATTGTTATTGACACTAAAAAGGCATTTGGACATGTCATGACCCTGAAGGCTGGGGAGGTTGATCCTGTAGAAACTAATGATATTGGGATAAATATAGCCAAGTTAAATAAGGCTCAAATCCAAGCATTGATAAGGGAAAGGGAGATGTATAAAACTAGTAATGAGAGGATGTTGAGAGAAAATGAATGCTTGAGAGACTTGGTAGGTGCTATAACACAACCAACAAAGATGCTAACCCAAGGAGAGAGTTCACAGAAAGAGGACCACTGGGAAGGATCAACTACATATTCTCAAGGAAAAGCAGATGCACTTGCTGCAATAATCAAAATAAGGCAGCTTTTTCTAACCACTTGTTTAAATAGGCTCTAGGGAAAAAATTCACAATTTGTGGATGCAATAAATGAACAAAGGAGAGTGGATAGCAGAATTCAGGAAAAGATTGAGGAATTGGTACAAAAGTACACTCCTAGTAGTGAGGAGATTGAAAATGCCAACTGTATCATGGATAGACACAGGGATTTCTTTGAGGAGTTGCAAGGAGATATGTAGGGTTTGATAGAGGCTGTCGAAGATAGATTGACCAAGTTATGCGATGATGAAGGGAAGATGAAAGAAGCGAGTAAGTGGAAAAGTGAGTGAGAAACAATACTCCAAGAGATGTTGAAAGCAACCACTATGGAGGATGTGACATTTGATGAAGCGTGTGAGAAGAATGAGTGAATGATAATGATGGAGATTGTGGTCCGTGATGAATTGGGGGATGCTGACACTCATGAGTGCCAGGATTATATAGAGCATATGTCTATACTCCAATTGTTGCCTAACAAGAATTAGTTAAATGGAGAATTTGTTAAAACTTTTTATGTTTTAAACTTTTTTGAAAAGGCACGTCCTTTTGCAAACCGGTGTATAACTATCTGTTATTGGATAAATTAAAAAGGGATAGAAGATAAGAATTAATAGGATAGATTATCGTAAGCATTTAATTTTCAGGATGATATTTAAGGAGACTATGATGCATGTATAAATTTTGAAGAAAAAAATGAATGAAATTCGATATTGTGGCGCTATTCTGGTATAAATTATTTGTTAAAGTTAACTAAAATTTTATCAAGTTGTCTCCAAGGTTGATATTTATTTGTTATTTAAATTGACATATCAAGTATATTCTTAGTTTATCAGTAGACATTTGTTGTATTTTTGTGGTGTGATTGGTTGGTTCTTTCAAGTAAAGATTAATTCCTTCAAGGCATTCACAGTAATCTGGTATTATAAATTGGATCATTAAGAACAGTTTGATAATTAAATTCTTGAATGTTTATACAAGTTATAGACTAAATATCATATGCCAAATAATTAGAATCCTTACCAGATAGGGGTCATTTATCTAAAACTTTCATTTTAACTCCATTTTTACCCAATAAGGCACTAGTCTCCCTTACTTTCATTACATTAGTTTATCCATTTCAAATTGACATCTCTTAATTAAGCATATTAATTCATATACCTTGATATTGCATATACAATTCATACCAAATTAGGATCATATATTTCCACTATTAGATTGCCATTTGTGGATAGTT